>PVIH01014794.1:15460-52368 GCA_004025045.1 Sigmodon hispidus
AAAAAAAAAAAAAAAAAAAAAAAAAAAAAAAAAAAAAAAAAAAAAAAAAAAAAAAAAAAAAAAAAAAAAAAAAAAAAAAAAAAAAAAAAAAAAAAAAAGGCCAGGCTCTGGTATCATGTTTTCCCTTGAGGATAATAGATCTTCTCCAAACACAATCCTGTGGAGATATTTCAAAAAACATATGCTCCTGTTTCTCTGCTGGAAATGGAAGTAAATCTTCCTCTGGTCTTCAAAATGAGCACCTGCTAGGTCTCCTGGGCAATGTAGAGGATCCCAATTTGAGATTGTCTTTCCTCTCCCGAGGAGGAACTCAGGCTAATCCACAGAGCTCCAACAGTGAACACACATACTATGAAAGTGATGATGCTGATTTCGGTTGTGGTGCAGGTGGCTACCTCCAGCTCATGTTCTTTTGTGGCTGCCTGTTGTTTCTTGCCTCAGAGGGTGTGGGATGGGGTGTTATCAGAGTGTTAAAGGTCAAAGCCCTGACACTCTAGTTTGGCCACTCTTCTTCAATAGATCAATTAAATAGACAAGGTAACAGCGAGGAGCGGAGAAAGGTGAACCATTCAGTGTGACCACATTGGAAGAAGGACAAATGAAGAAGTCCCTTGGCTCCTCACACTTTTTTTCTTCAGAGCATGGATGTGAGCTTTAAGATTAAATAGAGGACAACATAACTAAACAGTCCTGGCCCATCCACACACCAAGGCTTAAGGCCAACTACCCCTCGTTCCACCACCTCTAGAGATTCCTGGGAAACTTTAAATTCCTTTCTGGCCATTGGATCAATTGTCTTGGTAGTCTGATAGCCAAAGGGAAGGACACAGGGAAGACCTCCTCATTCCTGCAAGGGAATGAATTCCTCATTCAGCCCGGTAACCTCCTAGAACAGCTGCTGATTTCTACTTTTCCAGATATTTTCCTGGTTATGAACACAAGAATGACATTTTCCAAGATCTTTACATATTGACCAGAAAATAGAATTCCTCTCATTTATGCAGGTACAATATAAAAAACAGTGATACTGCACAAAAATTTGCCCAAGATGGCAACTGTATTTGCTCAAGCAAATTAAAGAACAATAGGTTTCAGCTGGGCCCTGAGGACGGCAGTACATGCCTTTAATCCAGCCAGCACTACAGAGTAAGACCCTATCCTAAAAACAGACAAATAAATAAAAGAAAGAATGATTAAATTCAAGGAAATTGCCGAATTTGAAATTCAAAATTATTCCAGGTAACTCTAGACTGTTTTTAAAACTTATTATAAAGTACAGCTCAGTTTTATAAATCTCTAAAGTAATTTGATTTTGGGGACACTCAGTACTTTCATAAGTGTCTTACTCCAAGTCCTTTAAGCAACAGATGATGTGTATTTTATTGAAAAACAATTTGTTTCAGCACTGTATGTTACAAAAATATCTTCACATAGTGAAGATATTTCACTTCTCAAAAGTGGTAGAATCGCTGTGGTTTATAGGTATCTCTGTCTTAAAACTCCCACAGCTTCCTGTGGAAGTGGGGCTTGTATGTGTGCAGCCAGCCTGAGAATGGACAATGCTGTCTGGTCACAGATATTTGGGGAGAGCATGTACTTGTAAACCTAAATCTATGTGCTGGGGGGTTTAAAAAGAACTATTTAAAAAGAACTTTCCTCTTTAACATATAGTCTCAGTGACTTATAATTTCTACCATGAAGGGACTAGCAGAAATTTCTGTAAAATCATTGCAACTGGTTGCATTCTTTCTCTGCAATACAACCAGCCCAGGAGGTCTACTTGGTACCTAGAAAAAGAAGGACAAATGTATGGTCCCTGGCCTGTTCCTTGCTGGTCCTCTTCTCAGAAAAAGAAGCCACCTCTGCCTTTGCCAAAGATCCTTCATGTCCACTTTCAATAGGCTCCCTAGAATTACCTACAGAAGACTGGATGTGGCTTTCCAGTATAACAGACTGCATGATCTTCCCACAGAAAGGGGGACAGACAGAGGTAGGGATAGAGTGGACAAAAGCAACCTACTTCCTGAGAGTATCATTGTCACTGAACCCCAATACTAGAAAATAGGAAGTAGAGAAGTTACTCAATAGTTTCCCATTTTTCTGTCCTACCAGAAATGCCTGAGGTAAGTAGTTAGCCCCCAGCAGCTCTGAAGACCAGCAGGGAACATTTAAAGAACATTTTCAAAGGCTTCAGGGGAGTGTAGTGACACACATTTACCACACCATCCAGGAAGCTATAAGCTACACACACAGATTCATTTGCTCTGAGACCACTTAATTCCTGAATATCTCTTCCTTAACTTCTGACAGTTGATTATTAATTATAGAAGGTGTTTAATGGGAGGGCAGGAAGCCAGATGGATCTGTAGAATGCTACTGAATAAAACTCATCTTAGGACCCTTAGCTTTCAGGTGTTATATTTCCTGTGTCAGCTTAGAGAGTAGGCATGAGCAGCCTTTGGCCTCGGTGGGCATTAGAACTTCTGCATAGAATAGGTATCAGGAGTCCTCAAGCCTCCACAGAGGTCAGTGCTATGGCTTCCAGATCTAGGGTGAGTGAGAACCCTTGCTCTGTGGCTCTCTGGTACTCTTCCTCTGGCCAAGGGTTCCTTTTTCTCATCTGTGGCTCTTTACAATCTTTAAGCCTTCATCATTCTGACTCTGTCCTCTTGACTTCCATGATACCATCACTCCCACCCTTACCACCCCCTGGAACTGTTTAGCTGCCTCATATTCAGCTGTCAAACTGCCAGCCGTCTTGACATTTCTGTAGCTCAGCCAGCTACTGCTACTGCTGTAGCAATATGGTCTCTGTTCGCATGGTCAGCATGCTCCCTCTTTCTTCATATTCCTAGTTTTATCTGCATTCTGAACAAAGAAATGAAAGGGCTACCTGAGAGACAAGACACTTTTTATTAGGCTTGAAATTACACCATCAGGGAGTCAGTATGGAAGGTGTCTCCTAGCAAATCCACTAAGTGGGCCAAAACAGCCTGCTCACACCGAGAGTCTGTTCCCATCACAACATATTTCACATGCAAATGAATGCTTGTGTTTGCATCAAGTACAGCATACCCCCATAAGCAGATGAAGGTATATGTTTGCACCAGTCATGGCATTGCCTTTTTGATACCAGTCTCAGCAGTCCTTCTGCTATTTCACCAGGAGAAATGTCCTCTCTCACCACTACTTGTTTAGACAGAAATGAAGTTCACCAAAGGTAGCAAAACAAAAATAAATGGAGTAGAAACTGCTTCATACAGCTCTGAATGAAGCTGAACCTTCAGAAGCCGGGGCAATCAGCTATTACAGCATAGCAAGCTGCTCACAAAGTACTTAGGATGGCAGGTGCTGCCATAAGGATAATGTGGCCTTTCTGAACAAGGCATCAAGAGCAACATAAGAAAGTTCCACAGCTGCTAATCTGGGCATCAACTTGACCCATCCCCCACAGTCTTGCTTACTTACAGGAAATTGAATATCAGGTATATTTACATTAAGAACTTAACGAATTTTCCATCAACACCAAAGGTGATTTTTATAGATTCTAGTGGTGCTTTCAAAGTACTTAATGTGTCAGTGAAATATACCTGGATGGAGGACTCTTTCCAAGCAAGGAGCAAGGTAAGTGTCTTTACCTTGAGCATAATTCTAGTAACTGTCACAATTAGTCATCAGTGGGCATGATATTTATGACCTGAGACCCAGATACTCCTTTTAAGGTTACTTAACTAGTTTGGCCTTTCTTTCTTGTTCTTCCTTTTTCTGTGCATTTATTTTTGTGCTTTGGAGGCACTTATCAGTGTAACAACTAAATTAAATTCTGGACCTAGTTTGAACATCTGAAACCTCAAAGCCCTCCCCTCAGTGACACACTTCCTTCAACAAGACAACACCTACTCCAGCAAGTCCACACCTCCTAACAGCACCACTTCTTATTAGCCTATGTGGAATAACCCCTTTGTACAATGTAAAGATTTGTCACTCCAATTGGTTCAATAACCTATAGTTTCTTCCTGTAGCCAAACTAAGGATAAAAAAGGGGAGAATCAGAGGAGAGACGCCAACCAGATGCCAAGAAAGCTGTACATGTAGAAAATTTGGTAACAAGCTATGAGCCTTGTGGCAAAGCATAGATAAGAAATATAGGTTAATTTAAATGTAAGAGTTATCTAGTAACAAGCTTGAGCTATTGGCCAATCATTTACAATTAAAATTAAGTTTCTGAGTTTGGGAGCACTGCTGAAACATGAAAACTATGCCTACAAAGGGGCCATTTTCATTCAAACCACCACAGTAGCTTATAAAAGATTTTCTTGGGCAAACCAACAAATTTTATGTGCACACAAATAAGCAACCAGATATATTTCCAGTTATAACATAGGCCAAGTTCTAAACTTCCTTATGTATATCTTGCTCAGAATGAGCCTAGAACTGGAGTATGGAGAACCTCACTTGAGAACCTTGTCACAATACTATTATTCCTGGCTGACAAGCTTAGTTTGAACTAAGAAAGACCTTGTCCTGGAGGAAAAGGCAGGGATTGGATTTGCCTGTGTTACCTGTGATTGTGGTGGGGCTACAGGAAAGTAAAAGCCAGTCTAAAAATTTCTAATCACAGTTGCTCAAAACTAGAATGTTTGCTGTCTGTGAGACTTGAAAACTTCAGGTTGAAGCCGAAAGTAACTTTTGGTTGATAGGGTCTTTTGGGTGATCATGTTCCCAGAGTACCTGGAAATTGTCCCCAGCCTATAAACCCAACTACCACTCAGGTAGAAGGAAGGCAGGATGCTGAGAGCAAGATTCAGGAGAACTATGGTGATAGTTTGTTGTAAATAGACAACAGATACTTAAAGGAAAGATCCCGAGAATTGAGAAGTAAGAGCTTAAGGGAACTGATAGGACTGACTTGAATAACCAAATGAGAGCCAGGTGCCGTGCTGTGTGATGTTAGTGAGAAGTAGGTGGATCTCTGCGTTTGGGGCCAGCCTGAGCCACACAGTGAGTGCCAAACCAGCCAGATCTATGTGGTGAGACACTGTCTTAAGAAAGAAAAAAAAAAGGAAGGAAGGAAAGGAAGAACCAAACAAAAAAAAATATGGAAATTGGAGTCTCAGTAACTGGATAATCCATTCTTTAAAAAGATTATACTGACAATAACAGAGAAACTTGGAAACAGGAAATTCCTATCCCTAAAAAATATGACAAGCAGACTAAAAACAGTCTAACAATTACTCACGGTTCTCCTTCAGAGAGAATCCCAACACACTCAGGATGAGAGAACCCATGAACCCCAGGGCTCTGCACATCTTGATTGACAGATTCTTATAGCACCTACCTAGCTCAGCCTTATCTTTTCCTACAACAAGGGGAACTCAAGGTGACACCTGGAGGTTTGGGGTCTAGTAAGAGGCATCTACCTTATGTTGGACATGGAATCCCACTCCAATTCCTGGATAGATGTTTCTTCTGTAAAAGAAGAAAATGTAGACTAGCACTAAGTGGTAAGGGCTTCTTCACCTTCAACTATTTGGAAGCCAAATAAAAAACGAAAAATACAGCCTTGATCATTTATGGGCTTAGATTGTACCATATAAGGAATATTAAAGGAATGGTGTTTTTCTTCTTGTTTTAAATAGTTTTGTGCTGGAGGTTCATGCTATGGCCTTATGCAAGCCAAGCCAATACAGTAGAACATACTAGCCTATACCCCCAAACCCATTGTAACCTCTTATTTTGAGACATTCTTGTTTGAGATAGGAGTTCACTCTGTAGCCCAGGTTTACACTTGTGATCTTCCTGCCTCTATGGCTTGAGCTCTGGGATTATAAGCGTATGACACCAGGTCTGGGTAGGATGAGTTTAAGAAAATAGCATTTGAGTTGTAAGACTGTTAGAAAAGAATGTGTAAAGTATGTGTGTGTGGGAGGGTGGAGGAGGGGGGTTGAGTTTAGAAGTGGTTGACATCTTCCTCTGAGTGTGTGTGTGTGTGTGTGTGTGTGTGTGTGTGTGTGTGTGTCAGACAGAGAGGGTTCCAGAGAGAGAGAGAAAGACAGAGAGAGGGAGGGAGGGAAGGAGGAAGGGAGGGAGAGAGAGGGAGAGACAGAGACAGCTACAGAGAGACAGAGAGAGAGAGAGAGACAGAGAGACAGAGAGAGACAGAGAGACAGAGACAGAGACAGAGACAGAGAGAGAGGCTGACTTTAAACGAAGAAATCCACTTGCCTATATCCCTTGTTCTGGGATTAAGGACATGTGCCTCCACCTCAGCCTTCGCCTGAACTTTCAAATATCTTAATCTCCGTCACACACACAACACACCACGTTTCCCTTTCATCCCTTGCAGCAATCTATCTCACATTTCCTCGCATACCTGAGTCACCTGTGGGGGTTACAGAAAACCTCTGAGTCAGCAGGCCTGGGTAGGGTTGGAAAATCTGCGGCTCCCACCAGGCAGAGGGCACATGGGCATTTCTGAGCCCACAATTCCGCGCTAGCTGCTACCTCTGCAGTGTCAGTAGACCTCTGGTGGCCACGTTGGAAATGTGCGTTTATTTGTCACGCACTCATTTTCTTTTTCTTTCTGAAAATATTAAAAGCTGTATCGCTCCAGAGGCAGCAACTCTATCAGCCTTGTTATTGGCAAAGCCATCAGTGTTTATTGATCTAAACTCAAACAGGCACAATACTGGAACACCCAATACAATCCATTAGCTTGGACTCTTGATTTGGGTTTTGGTGTCACTCCAGACAGACCACACAGCAGGGCAGAATCATCAAGGAAGGAACATGTTTAGTCTACATAAATACTGAAGAGAATGTGCTTTTTCCAAAAGAATAGAGGAAACCAGTCTAGTGTTCCTTTACGTGCCATAATGAATGATTTACAAGGGTAAATCTCCATCTTTTAATTTGGTTTTCCTTTTCCCATCAAGGTTTGCCATAAATCGTATTTCTTATGAGGTGTTCTCTAATTTAGTCTCCTATGAATCAGGCTCGCCTGCTCTTTAATTAGGAAAAAGGAGGAAAGCTTTATAGTAACTTTAAATTTCCCAGTCTTTTGGCTCCTCTCTGTCTGTGCTTCTGAAACAGGAAATAGAGGAAACAAAGTCCATATCAGAAATATTCCATTTTAGAAATGCTGCACTGTTTCTGTTTTTTGTTTTTGTTTTTTTAGTCGTGTGTGTGTGTGTGTGTGTGTGTGTGTGTGTGTGTGTGTGTGTGTGTTTCTCCCTAGCTGCAAACATGTTTTTGTTTTGTTTTTCCGATTTTGGATGTCAGTAAACACATCTCCTGGTCTTGCCATATATATAAATGTTCCAAAAGCTATCCCAGTTTTTCCAAATAACTACAAAATTTTTAACACTCTACAATGGTAGCATATGGCCTCAAGCATGTGCACACTCTAACCCAAGGCATTCTGACAGAAAATCTTGTAAATTAAAATCACTATCGACTTGACTTTGAAACAAATCTCTTTGTTTTTGTGTAAGCCAACTCAGCAGAACACAGTCCCACACAGATGCTGGGAAACAGTGCATTTGCTGGTAGACACTTCCTGAGTGGAGAAATGTCCTGTGTTCTTTCCTAGAGCACATCAGGTGAGATCCCAGGGTGCATTTGTGTTCTTGACTTTCCATAGTTCCTGGTGCGTTAGGAGGAGTTTTGTATATTTACTTACTCAAACTTTTTCTTTGTCAGCCTTATAAAAATAACCTGGAATTTATGAGAACTATCTGTGCAGAGGCTTCAGCTTGTAATTTATAGTAGGGAAGGTTTTCTTCATAAAGGCTTGCTGAGATACATAATAAGTGTGTAGTATTAGATATTTCTACATCCTTAGAGTCTATATAGTCACGCATATGTTTAGATGCATCTGAGACTCAGGGATATGCCTGTGGTTCATGGGTTTAACTGGACTTCACCTGGGACTTCACCCCCATAGCCACCAGTTTATTCTCCTCAATCCTTTCGTTGTATTGCTAAGTAACCACAGGACAGGTGCCTAGGTGACAGGTTTTGCTTATATGCCATCCCTGGCTTTTCATTACAACAGGTTACAAAGAAGACTGGAACCTCAATAGATATCTTTCTAAATACAGAGCACTAGCTGGATCCCATCTTAACGTTTCACTGAAGGCTGAGATGAAAACCAGAGGTAGATGCTTACCTCAAATTTGCTAAAGCCTCATGTTTGGTCCCTGGCACTGAAAACAAAGGAGCAAGAGATAATTCTCCCTTTGATAAGTCTAATCCCACCCCACCCCCTTTGTGTCTTTCATCCTATGGAGTTCTTTTGAGTGAAGAAGCAAACACAAAAGTAATAATCCAAGTGAACGCTCAAGACAGAATTGAAAACAAAGACTTGAGCACTCATGCCCTGTGTAAGAGCTTAGAGACACAGATAAGATACAATATCGGTTAAAATTTATACTCTTCACTACCAAAACATGCAATTCAGACAGAAAACTGAATGACCATGTTTTTTCATATGAATGAACTCGCCACACACATATACTATGACAACCATACAGATATCATTTGAAATTTTTAAACATTTTGGAAGTTCATGAATTTAGAAGTTAAGACAGAGGCATATGCGAAGGTTCAACTGAGACTAGGATAGGGAGATTTCTTTTCTCAGTAAGGAGCAACTCACAGCATTCTGGGATGCTTACATCTCAAACATTAAACATTGCACTTTGGTTTGCTATACCCATTGAATTCTAAAAAAAAAAAACCAGAAATATATTTAAGATTGCACCCTTGTACACAATGTGGGTTTGAGTCATTTTCACATGACCTAGAATCAATTTAATCAGGTTGCATCCCTCCTACTCAGAGCTCAGAAGAAATAGCAGTTTTCTCATGGTCGAGGAAAGAGAGATATGACTGTGGATTCTAGAATTATCTCTGGAATCTAGCCCAGGTACATACTCAGACTGTGGGTTGGGTGGGGCAGAGCAATGAGGCATCAATTGTCCAGAGTTAGGCAATGTATAGACAGGCAAATACTGAAAGTCAAGTCCTCAAAGAATGCAAAGTCGGAGCCAGAATAAACATTGTAAAACTGGGTCAGCAATCTCAGGGGCCAAATAGAGAAAGAGTACTAAGGTAAAAATGCCAAATGGGTTAGCAAAACAACAGAAAGAATGGCTGTATGATATCTTCCAGAAAGAGTCAGAGACTGCTTTTTCTGAGATCAGCTGACTACATTTAGAACTAATATACATCCAAAGTAACACCAACCCCTCCAGTACCTCTAGACCTTACCAATGGGTGTTCCATATATCTACCTAGTAGAATGCTCCCAGGAGAACTGGAATTTACATTTCTAAGGTAGTTGAATGTCCCCTTGTCACAGTAGCTAAAAGCCAAAGTTGTGTCTGGGATCAGTGTCCAAGGAACAGACAGCCACTGGAGAAAGAGCTAATGGGAGCAGTGGTCTGAGGAGCATGGTCTAGACAATTCCAAAAAGGTGAAAAGAAGAGGTAATCTAATTAATCCTTATCAATAAAAAATTGGGAGTCAGATATAGGGATAAGAACCTGAAAGACCAGAGAAGCAGGAACCAGCCAACAGCTGCTTTCGACCTTTACCATTTCTCTATCCAAAAAGGCCAAGATTCTCTCTCAGCCTCCACCTTACCTCTTCTTGTCTCCTTTGTACATCCTCCAAACCTTTGAGGTCAGCTAGTGGCAAGCCCCACCCTCTGACTCCAAGCAAACTTTATTTGTCAGAACCCAATCAAAATATCACACATTTCCTCCTCTTTGTCTACATAAAATGCAAAGGTTTTAGTTAAAATAGTAAAACTATACAAAATAAGTACAGTAACTATATATAAGTATATATAAGTATATATAAGTAATAATTGCATTAAAAATATCCAGTTCATTTGCATTTGACAAATTCAGAGAGAATACTTATCTGATAAATAAATAAATATTTGAAAAATAAATCATAAATAAATAAATAAATATTATTTATCCTATCTTGGTGAGTCCAAAATTCACTTTCTATCATAATTTGTATTAACCAACCCCAAATTATCTTTTTATGTCTCTCAGTCTTATACATTTTATACCTCTTTTGTGAGTTTCTTTTCTGAATTTGATAACAAGGAAAACTGTAACTATCTAGTCTTCAATCCCATTAGGGTTCAGAGAAGGCTATACTACTGGAGTAAAGAGGAAGTGCAGAGCAAACAACTTCCAAAACTAAGAAATGATAAAAACAGATGACTGCCTGGACAATCACCCAAGGTTCCTCTTTAACATTGACCATCCATCTTTGGCCTAGAGTATCTGATAGACTTTTCCGTGAAGAAAGATTTTTGAAGGAATGTCCCACTTTGTTTTGGCAAAGTTTATCAGCCACTTTCTTTTGCGTTTTCCTTTTTCAATTTAGACAACACACTGTCAGCAGTTGGGGCAAGGGCAGTTTCTTGCCCAGTGGCTAACTTTTGCCACAAAGAAAGTAAACTCCATATGGAATTCTTCGATATCATTCATCTCCTCTGAAGTAGATTGGTGCTGCCAGGAGTAGACATATCTCATTGTGTGTGTGTGTGTGTGTGTGTGTGTGTGTGTGTGTGTGAGAGAGAGAGAGAGAGAGAGAGAGAGAGAGAGAGAGAGAGAGGGAGAGAGAGAGAGAGAGAGAGAAAAAGAGAGAGAGAGAGAGAGAGAGAGAGAGAGAGAGAGAGAGGAGAGAGAGAGAGAGCCTCCGTTGGCAGAACATAATCATCTCAGGGTCCTAGGTTCATATTCCATGTTGAGTACCATATGTAAATGGATGTTTCCTGTCCTGATTTCTGGTTACCAAATACCCAGCAACCACTTTCCAAATTAGCACACAGAGGCTTATATCAATTACACATTCTTGGTCAGTAGCTCAGGATTATTACTAACTAGCTCTTACAACTTAAATTAATTCATTTCTATTTGTGCCAAGTATTGCCATGTGACTCATGGCTTTACCCATCCTCTAGAATGGATTTGCTTCTTCAAATCTCCTCAGATCTAACATTGCCACAAGAATCCAGTCAGCACTTGAGTATCCCTGTCATTTGGCAGTAGTTTCTGAATGGTGACTGAGTAAATTAAGGTTGGATTTTTTTTTTAATAACCTTGGCCTGTTCCTTTCTAATTTCATAATCTAATAGTGAAAGGTTGGTTCTTCCTTAAATTCCTCTGTCATTGAAAAACTCTATTATCTGTTTTAATAAGTTTTTGTAAGGCTAACTTATCAGTCAAAATTGTATTATTTTCTTTAGTAATTACTTGTAGGGATTACATATTATCAGTCAATTTTTCATGTAGGCATAAAACAAGAATTATCAAACTGATAATGATTATAATTAATATTATGCAAATCACAACTAAGTTAATTATCCCCTCATGTAATTGTTCCATTTTTAAACCATCCATCATGGAATCATACAGAGACCTAACTCTCTACATCATAATAACATTTTCCATTTTTTAACATGGGAAAATACTCTATTTTTATTTTTTAAAACTGATTTCCCCCTTTAAAAGTCCCAGTTGTCTAACCAAATCTCTACTAATGAAGGTGAAGTGTGAGACAGGTTGCCATTGTGTAGCAGGTCTGGGCTGAGAACACAGGCAGTGCCCAGCCTGGCTGAGGACAGCTGCCCCGATGACATGTCCGTCCGCAGCCTGAGGAGGAGGGCCAGGGAGAGCACACAACCATGGGGGAAAGGAACCAAAGAGCCAGCTGTCTGAAAAGCAGACAGGGGTGGGGTGGGAGTTGGGGGTGGAGGGGTAGGTGGGAGAGCATTCAAAAACAGCACATGTGGAGGGCAGGAAGTGAGAGCACAGAGCTGTAAGAGGGCAGAGCTGGCTGGCTGGTCATGAGAGGCTAACTCAGGAGGTGTTTGGAGCCCAGGTATCTGTGGAGTTTGGGGCTTGTGGAGCCTTCTGTAGAAATGCTGCAACAGGAAAATGCCAGACTTGCTCAGAGGGCTTGGGAAGAAAAGGGAAAGCCAGGCAGTGGCACAGTGACTCAGGTGGGTGTAGCTCTCAAGTTCAGTTACAGAGGTGCCGGTGGCTGCAAGCAGCTATCACCTGAATTCATGCCGCAAAAGCTGGATGCTAGATGAAACATTATTCTAATCAATCAATAAAGAATTGGGAGTCAGTTATCAGGGTAAGAACCTGAAAGATCAGAGAAGCAGAGACCACCCCCCACCCCCATACCCCCGCCCCACCTTACCACTTCCTGTCCCTTCTCTGTCTTCAATGCTCCAAACCACTATGGTCAGCTAGTGGCCAGCGCTGCCTTCTGACTCCAAGCTTTATTTATCAGAACACAATTAAAATGTCAGACAATGGAGATGGAGGATGAAAGGTACAGAGCCTGCATAAAGGACTCCGGGCGTCTTCTGATTTCTTGAAGTTCAAGTCTTCAATACTAGCATCATTCACTGAGATGTCCCCCTTGAGGGATTGACAGCCACTGCCCAGTGATTTATTTTGGCCTGCGACTTCAGGAGCATCAAAGTGCCACTCAACATTAAGGTCTATTAGAAGTTGGTTTGTCCTTGGAAAACTGTGCAGTATAGTGTTCTAGCTACAGACGTCTTTTGAATGGCCCTTGTATTACAGTAATGCTGATGAATTGGTTGTCAAGTGAGTTGCCATCATTTATACTGGGCATTCAGATCTCACTGATTGTACACTACACTCTCTGAACAGCCCTAGCCCAGCACTAAGTATGCATCAGCTCCTTTCCAGAGCTCAGCTCACTTTTCTCACAGTTCACTGCCCCCTACAAAATGCCCTAGAAATCAGATGCTCTGCTCTGTGGATGTGATGATTTGTCTTCCTATTCCCTTTCATCATTTTTTTTAAATGATGGGACTAACGAGGGAGCACATTCCAGAAATCTGGGGTATTCCATCATCTCCATGAGAAATAGGAGAAGTAGGAGGTTGCTTTGGAGCTGCTGAGTTACAACATGCCAGAATTTGAACCCTGCTCAGAGAAAAGCATGGACCAGGCGAGTCAAGAGTAGTAACCAGGGCTCAGTTGTCAATATGTACTGTTTTTGCTGAGGATCCAAGTTAAGTTCCCAGTGCCCTGCTAGTGGGTCACAACCACCTGCAGCTCCTGATCTGAATCTTGTGGGCTCTGAATTTCTGTACTTGCATACACACACAGAAACACAGAGATGCTTATATCAATTTTATCGTTATCGGCCTAGGGCCCAGGCATAAAATTTGTTAACTGTTTTTAAAACTCATTTATGATTTTTATCTTGTTTAGCCATGTGACTTGGTACTTGTTTCAGAGCAATGAAAACAGGCACTTATTGTGTTAATTTCAAAGATAGAAGGAGAAAGACCACAGACCCAAATCATCATGGTCAACTTAACTAAAGCAAGCTTTTTAATTCATGTTCATGGGCTGCCTCCCCCTAAAGTGGGGTTTGAGAGCTCACATTGGATGTGAGGAAGAAGACAAGGTTCTTATCCTCAACAGGAGGGGGTTTCCAAATGGGGGATTTGGTGAGCAAAATAGGCATAATAAACATAATAGGAGAATAAACATAACAAGTTAGTCATAAAGACCTTCTGAAACAAAGCCATGATTACAAGGTGGTCATGAAAATGAGTGGTCATAACAAGGTAGCCATAACAAACCTTTTGAAAGACTAGTACGGTTACTGGATGGTTATTAACTTTCTGAAACAAAGACATGATTGCTATTCCTGGAACAGGCATTACAGAACTATTTGTAGGTAAGGTTACAGGTGGGGCAAGGCCCAATCCTTGAAAAACAGAGGTTTAAGTGTAAACAGAAATGAACCTAGTTTGTCCTTACTATAAGATGGATTTTAAGCCTAAGCTAGAAGCAAGCTGCTTCTTCAGTTGTTTCCAGGTTATTTATTAAATGTGTATGGGAAGCTCCTGGGGTAGGAGGTGGGGATACAGAAGTGCTGCATCATCCCACTTCTGTCTTATAACTTCATAAGAGGAAATGCAACAATACATGAACATACTAGGACAGGGAGCCCCAGTGGGAGCAGGTGGGGAGGAAGGACTCAGCCTCTCAAGAGAGATGAGCTCACAGTGAGGAAATACTAACCCTGAAAAGAATGCTGCTAAGGACAGAACTTTCTAGAGTAATTTCAGACTCACTTATGTTCAACGGTAGCAGAGAGCATGAATAATGACTGGCAAAGATATCATCAGCACAAAAGTTTGTGTCAGAATTATTTACCATAATCAGGGTAAATTCCTTAAAAAAAATGAATCGCCATCTGTCTGAGATTGTCTAACTATGTTAAGTTCCCAAGACACATTCAACTTCTAAAATGTCATTTTTCCAAAAACACAATTACTTCAGAGTCGACTACAAGCATGACTAAACACAGACAATTGTTGCTAATAAAACAATGACTCATCTTCCCACAGTGTCTCCTAAAAGCTGACTGCCCTCCAGAGTTGTGTCATTCTATATAGATACTCTCATGCTTACAAAACTCATCATTTAGAAGTTGTGGCTGGAGCATGGTTATTTTCCAGAGCAGAGACATATTAACTTTGCTACCAACAGATGGCAGCAATGGTTATACAGCAATGTCCTACCTGGAAAACAGATTATCAAGGATTTAGCTATTTGTCTACTGTGTGCTTGCTCTTCTACACTTAGTGCTGAGGTACTTTATGGGCATCATTTACTCTGATGTCTTCATTAAATGCGAGAGCATTTTAATGTGTTTGAAGTGCTACTTCTAAATAGTTGACAATGACAATGAGCAGGAGCTATTTATTAGTCACTGGCTCATGGGAACCAATGCAAGAAGGCAATGTGTAGAAGAAAGCTGTTCTTATCAGTCAGTGGTGTGGTGGAAACGGAACCTACAAATAACATCATTCTTATCATATACAGCCACTTAAAATAATGTGGGGAGAAAATGGTCAGGTCACAAATGACTATTCTGGAAAATAAGTAGAGCCAATGAGACAAGTGTGCTTCACTGTTCAAAGTGTATCTATTTTTTTTTTCTCAGCAGCTGTCAGCATAAAGTGCCAACTGTGACCTTAAGACTTGCTTTAAATACTGACTGCCTACCAATTCCCTTGGGAAATTTCACTTTTGATTTTTTTTTTTAAGCCTGGGGCTGGGGAAATGGATCAGTAAGAGTCCTTTCTAGACTGAGTTCTGGGTCCTCAGTTCTATTCCAAGGATCAATGTGTGTTTCTATGCCAGTATTCTGATGTTCTTACGGTACAGAGGAAGCAGCACTGTAGTGTAACTTGAAATAGGGTACATAGATATTTCCAGCAGCTTTTTTTTTTATTGTTGCAGTTTCTTTAGGCCACCCTGAGTCTTCTGTGTTTTCTTATAAAATTGAAGAATTTTTCCCTCAATTTCTCTTAAGACCTGTGTTGGAATTTTGATGGTAATTGTATTGAATCAGTGGACTGATTTTTGTAGGGTGGCCATTTTCGCAGTGTTCATTTTGACAATTCATGACCACGAGGGGCCAAGCCTTTTGGCATCTTCATCAATTTCTTTTTTTACTGTCTTAAAGTTTTCATTCTTCTAGTCTTTCACTTCTCTGGTTTAATTTATTCTATTCATGAGGCTATTGTTAATAGGATTGTTTCCCTGATTTCTTTCTCTGTACATTTATCATTTGTAAATAGACATGTTCTCAAACTGGAGAAAATACTTCAGCAACAAACTGCATAGCTATATATAGAAGTATACAAATAGATAGATACCTGTTGCTCATTTGAACAAAACTCAATTCCAAATATATCAGGGACCTCAACCTAAGACCTGGTACTCTAAATTTCATAAGAGATAAAGTAGGAAATATGCTCCAATTTGTTAGCACAGGAAAAAAATTTTCTGACCACAACTATAATACTACAAATATTAAGAGTAACAATTAATGGGGGCTCATAAAACTAAAATGTTTCTTTACACAGATGACATCATCATTTTGAGTGAAGAAATAGCTTATGGAGTGGGAAATTTTCTTCCAGATTATGACAGAGAATTGGTATCTAGAATGTACAAAGGAAGTACTCAGAAAGTAAAACAGCAAGGAAACAAACACTCAATTCAAAAATGGGGTAGACAAAGAACTAAACAGAGTTCTCAAAAGCTGAAATACAAATATCTAAGAAACATTTGTGAAATGTTCAATATCCTTAGCCACCAGGAAAATGAAAATTAAAACTGCTTTGATAATTCGCCTTACCTCATTCAGAATAAATAAGACAATAAACCCTAGCATAGGTATGGGGAAGGAGGTCATTCCTTGCTGGTGGGATTGTAGACTGACACAGCCATTATGGAAATCAGTGCACAGGTCTCTCAGAAATTAGAAGATCTACCATATAATTACATCTTCTGGCCATACCCAAGGGAGCTACAGAGAAACTTGTCTGTTCCTGCTTACTGCTGCTCTATTTAGAACAACCAGGACATGGAAACAGCTTAGATGTCATCAACTGATGGCTAGATAATGAAAATGTGGTACATTTAATCCCTGGACATGAAATCTGAGGTTCAATGGATGGAGCTGGAGACAATCACTCTGATGAGGCAACCCAGGTGACTAGGACCAATGTCACCTGTTTTCTCTCACTTTTAATTTGGACAGATGTATTTTCTATTTGGAATACCTAAAGGATTTAGAAAATGAGTAAGGAGGCATGGAGGTGGGGATGGCAAAAAATGTGAGATGTTTGTATACACAGTAGTATAAAAGGTTAAAGGGGAAGAAAGGAAGAAGGTTTAATGAGGTAGGGGATGAAAAATCAGGATGGAGAAGAAAACACAGGAGGGGTAACTGGAAAGTAGAAACACTTTTAAAAGTCACACAAAAGCCTTCTACTATGGAAAATTCCTAAAATAGTTTAAGCAGGGTTACCATATAATAGGGTAGCAATGGTTCTAGGAGGCACTACACTATCAGCCAAAAAGGCCAGGCCAGGAATGGGTCACTTCTTTCAGAGCTGTTGGCTAGTAAAGTACCCCAGGCCAGAAATGGGTTACTTCTTTCAGAGTTGTAGGCTAGTGGTGTCCTATAGACCTCCAAACATTCCAGACTCTTGCCACTACCCCAGAATGTGGTAGGAAGACCCATTGCTTGGGTCTTATGGTATGACATCACATAATTGAGTTTTAGAACATGAGGAAATCAAGTTGGTATTCACCTAGAAGCTTCATTCTTACTACATAGCTTTCATGGTCCTGAAAGAGAAGAAAAGTAATCATTAGTCTTAGCCATTTATGGACCTTGTGAGCCAGATCAATGACTGCCTTAGTGATTCATGCCCAATGGTGCAATAGTGTTTGTTATTAATGTCATAAGAATAACCAAACACTTTCTGATTATGTTTAAATCCCACTTTACAAGTTGAAATCTATATCTTGTAATGATTTTGGGCCAAGAACTCATGACTAAATATGTAATAAGTCCTAGAGGAAAAGCTACCAATATCACTTTACAATATAAGCAGCATATTAAACAGATATCTAATAACTTATTGTTATACCCATAGATTAATGCATCTCTCTGCCCTTATAAAAGAAGATTATTTTTTGCAGTAGACAGGATTACATAGAAACCCAAATGATCAAGGTGCAGTTCAACACTAAATGGGAGATATATAGTATAACTCCTTCTCCAAGGCTCAAGGATCACTGAAGAAAGACTGCAGAGAGAGTGTAAGGGCCAGAGGCAGTAAGTAACTGCCAGAAAATGGCATATTTTGCACACAGCAGGGAAGTTGCTCATAGGAAATCACAGAAGTTTAGAAAGTCTGAAAAACAGTTGAACAAGTTCAAATAGATAAAATACTCAACATGGAAAGGGGACACAAAGTCCCACCTCTGGCTATGGAAACACTAGCAATTCATAGCTTCTGGGAGAGGCTCCACAGCTGAATAAAAAACTCTACCTCAAAAATTAAGGTGGAGAAAGCAATAAAGAAAGAATACTTGATTTTTCTCTGTCCCCGATATGTATACATGACATACACATGGATGTACATACTCATAACCACCCCTCACATGATTCCTTGATCTTAAAAGAAACCCAACACTCCTTTGATTCCTGACATTTCTAAGGATGCCCAGGCTTGTACATACACTTCAAGAATCTCTTCTATCTCTCCAGGTATAATTCCTTTAATACTCTTGCCTACATTTTTGTTAGGCTCCAGTAATATTTAGTAAAAGATAGGCAATATCTACCACCCCTCATCCCCTAAAAAACACTGACCTAAAATAAAAACTATTGAGAATAAGAAGTTTATATAGTCTGGAGAATTATCCAATCATCACTGTGACGAATGGCAGATGCCCAAACTTCTTTGGGTCTGTACAGTACAAATCAGTGATAACAGTGCAAGAAGATATAACAAAGGTTAACTTCTGCTGGTAGAAATGGACCACATAGAAGTGATGACTTGGGGACAGCAAAGTTGTTCAGTCAATATATGCATTTACCACCAAGAATAACTATGAGGTTGATCCCAGGACACGCATGGTAGGATGAGAGAACCATCTTCCACAAATTGTCCACACACACACACACACACACACACACACACACACACACACAAGATGCAGAGTGTGTTAGCATTAGCAGTCTACAGAAGATCAAAGCTGGTCCTGCTTACTGAATCAGCTAAGCAGCTATGACTGACCTGTAGAAGCAAAATGGACACATAACCCTTCACACTTGGGCTAGGAAGGGGATTCATTTTATGTAGACTTTTAATTGCAACTGAACCTGATCTCATTTGGAAAGAGTGACATATAGATCTGGTCTTAATAAGCAGGGGAAGATCTTATCTGATATTAAAGCTCTCAGAAAAACACTTTGTTCTTTTATTGCATGAAAAAGTATTGGA
The DNA here is from genome assembly GCA_004025045.1 of Sigmodon hispidus. Classification (NCBI taxonomy): domain Eukaryota; kingdom Metazoa; phylum Chordata; class Mammalia; order Rodentia; family Cricetidae; genus Sigmodon; species Sigmodon hispidus. The sequence continues at coordinate 34,368 of PVIH01014794.1, forward strand.
CAATCTCAATTCATAAAGGCCTGGTAGCCACTGGAATTCTCTGCGGGGTGTCTGGTTAATAAATTTGGAGGAGAGGCTGGCTAAATACAAATACAGCCCACAACAATTTATTCCATCTCTTCTTATACCTGCCCACCTGCCAATCATGGAAGGGATTCTGTTTCCCAATCCTTCAGCCTACCTGGGCTTATACTTTGCTTTAATTGTTTAAAATTTTGTCCATAATAGAAGTGAACAAAAGTGATATTCAAATATTTCCAAGGCTAGGAACTAAGGGATTGGTAATTTTTCCTTCTGGAGAATACCTACATAAATACATGAAAATCTCAAAACTCAGTAGTACAAAGACCTGAAAGTAAGGTATGAAATCGATGGTATAGTTTTTAATATTACATATTAATTATTGTACTATATTATCTCAAAATAACACGTTTCTTATTTTACAGTATCCACAGGTCAAGAATCTGGGTATAACTTAGTTTGGTACACTGTTTTAGCATTTCTCCCAGATTTTAAGCTAGGTATTTAGCTAACTGAGCAATCCACCAGGGAGTACCCACTCTCACTCTCACTTCTGACGGTTGTCAGGAGATGATTCAACACAGGCCCTCAGACTTTGCTTTCCTAGTAGAAGTTAATGAGAGGACATCCTAACTGCCTTGCCTTGGGGCTATTTCTCCTTGCTTTATGTTGAAAGTCTCTGAAATAGAGAAACGGGGAGATGAAGGAGGAGAAAGGGGAGGGGGAAAAGGTGGGAGGAGTGAAGAGGGAATAGGGGAGAAGAATAGAGAGAGAAAGAAAATATATTGTTTTATGGCCCAAATCTTGGAAGTAATGTTACATTAGTTTCATTCTTTTATTAAAAATGTTATTAACCCAGAAGGTAGTTGTGTGCACTGACAACCCCACTCTGGGTTTTCAAGACCTCTCTCTCCTGAGGTTTCATAAGTGTACAGGCTGTTGAGAGACTTTCTGACCTGTGGAACTGCCTGCAAGAATGTTCTAGGGCTTCAGCTTCCATGAGTCATCAGCCATGCTGGGGTGGGCTTTTGGTGACACAACTGCCTTTGAGTCATCAGTGCTCTTGTATGTACCCCTCATCTGTGGGCTTATAGAGTAACCCCAAAAAGTGTGTTAGTTTATTAAGTCAGACTGGTGGTGATATGGTTACTTGGATCTGTCACTTATTTTTTTCTAGGGTATAGAGACATTTCTGCATGTCTTTCTGGGAACTGTATTACATCACTATATTACATATAATATATATATATATAACTATATATAGTTATATATGTATATATCTACATATAATATAGCAAAAATGAAATTAACTATTGATAGATGCAATTATGTTGATGAAATCCTACAATTTAAATATGTGTAAGATTTGTACACCAATAAATGTAGATTTTTGTTGTTGTTTTGCTTTTCGGGAGGGCCTGCCACTCCCAAATAAATCACACACAGAGCCTCAGTTTTAATTATAAATGTCCAGCCTTAGCTTGGCTTGTTTCTTGCCAATTTTTCTTATCTTATCCCACCTACCTTTTGCCTCTGGGCCTATTCCTTTCCTTACCTCTGTGAAACTCACTTTTCCTCTTACTCTGTGGCTGGGTGGATAGGTGGCTAGCCCCTGGTATCCACCTCTCTTTATTTTCTTTTCTTTTTTTTTTTAGGGCCTATCATCATTTTATTTAACCAATAGAAGTGACATGTATTTAGAGTGTAAAAGAGCATATTTCCACACCATTTTTCCTTTCTTATACATCAGAAACCCAAAATCTAGTCTTTTATTTAGCTTTCTTCCTTAACAATATCTATCAAAATTAATAACAAACAATCTAAACAAAGAAAACATTCACAATACATAGTTTAAGAATGTGAGCTTAACTTTCCAGCATGTTTCCTGCTGATTGGTGGTGCTAGTTGTCTTATGTGGATGGAAAGAGAGTTTAGATTATTGTGTCAAGTCCTGATTGGGGTATTTTGTGAAGCTGGAATATCAGACTCATTCTTTTTCAGGTTGTTCTAGATTCAGAATGCAGAAGAATATGCAACAGAGGTGGTCAGAAATGTTGGATTACCTGGGCTGTTCCCGTCTAAGGTTTTTCATTTTTTTTAAATTTTCCTTCTTTTCATTTTATTTTTTTATTTTTTATTATGAATAAAGACACATTTTCTATCCGTGTATATCCTTATTCAAGGTCCTTTCCCCCTCCCACTCTCTCAGGTCACTCTCCTCCACATCTCTCAATCTTCTCCCCAGCATGGGCAGGAGTTCCCAAGGTCCCAATATTGCTCAGTTCAGCCTCCACTCCTGGCAGATCCAGTTTTCTCCCTGCAACATCGAGACTGAATCAGGTGTTCCTTTAGGGGAGTGGGATCCAAGGTGTCAGTCCAAGGTGTTTCAGATCCCAAGCTGTTGAGTGGTTGTGGTTTGCAGCTTGGACATGCTTTGCTTTTTGCTCTTTTTTTTTTTTTTTTTTTTGGTTTGTTTGTTTAGAGTTCACTAATGAGTGAGTACATCCTCTGATTGTCTTTCTGGGTTTGACATACCTCGCTCAGGAGGATATTCTCCAGATCCATCCATTTGCCTGAAAATTTTAGGATATCATTTTTTCTTACTGCTGAGTAGTATTCCATTGTGTAGATGTACCACAGTTTGTTAATTCATTCTTCAGTTAAGGGGCATCTAGATTGTTTCCAGGTTCTTGCTATTGTGAATAATGCTGCTATAAACATAGTTGAGCTAATGCCTTTGGAGTGTGACTGTGCATCTTTAGGGTATACACCCAGAACTGGTATTGCTGGATCTTTGGGGTTAGGGTTAGGGTTAGGGTTAGGGTTAGGGCTAGGGTTAGGGATCTCTCCTTGGGGAGATCGAGTCACAGTTTTCTGAGAAACCGCCATACTGCATTCTAAGTATGGCTGAACAAGCTTACACTCCCAAAATGATGGAGGAGTGTTCCCCTTGCTCCACAATCTCTCCAGCATAGGCTGTCATCTGTGTCTTTTATCTCAGCCAATGTGACAGGTGTCAGGTGGTAACTCAAAGTTGTTTTGATTTGCATTTCTCTGATGCTAAAGATGTTTAGCACTTTTTCAAGTGCCTTTCAGTCATTTGTAATTCTTCTGCTGAGAATTCCCTTTTTAGGTCTCAATCTCATTTTTTGATTGGGTTATTCTAGGTTGGCAGCCATGCTCTTTTAGTGACTGTATAACTTGTGACTAAGCCCTTCTATCTTTCATCGTTTCCATTGAATAGTCAGGTGTTATTCTGATGGGTTTGCCTTTATAAGCAAGTTGGCCCTTTTCTTTTGTAGCTCTTAAAATTTTTTCTTTGTTCTGTATGTTTTGTGGCTTTATTATTACGTGGCATGCAGACTTTTTTGGTGTCATATCTATTTGGTGTTCTGTAAGCTTCTTTATAGGCATTTTCTTCTTCTAGTGAGGAAAGTTTTCTTCTATGATTTTATTGAATACATTATCTTTGCCTTTGAGCTGGGATTCTTCTCCTTTCTTCTATTCCTATTATTCTCAAGTTAGGTCTTTTCATAGTGTCCTAGATTTCCTGAACATTCTGTGTTACAGCTTTTTTGGTTTTAGCATTTTCTTTGACTGATGTATCTATTTCAGCTACTGAGTCTTCCACTTCAGAGATTCTCTCTTCCATCTCTTGGATTCTGTTGGTTATGCTTGTATCTGTAGTTCCAGCTCTTTTCTTCAGGTTTTCTATTTCCATCTTTGCCTCATTTTGTGCCTTTTTAAAATTGCTTCTATTTCAGTTTTTAGTTCCTGGCATGTTTCTTTCATAGATTTGCTCATCAATTCCAATTTTTTGGCTGCATTTTCTTCTATTTCTTTAAGGGAATTTTTCATATCTTCTTTGAGGGTTTCAATGACCTTCATAAAGGTGTTTTTGGTGTTGTTTCCTTCTGCTTCCTCTTCATTGCTCTGTTCAAATTTTGTAGTTGTAGTACCACCAGTTTCTTCTGGAGTTGCCTTGTTGTTCTTTATATTATTATATGTATTTTTGCACTGGCATCTGCCCATGGCTTCAGTGGTTCATGATTAGGTGGCTCTTAGTCAGTTGTGGCAAGTGGGCTTCTGTATCTCCTGTCTCCTCTGAGCAAGGGGTCTGCTTGATCTCTAACTCTGCTCTGGGCAGGAGTCTGAATTTCAAGTCCTCAGTCCTTCTCTGATGATGCAGTTTGCCCTGGAGGTGGGGCCGGCCGTGCAATGTCCCCTCTTTTAGGTGTGGGTGGAGGAGTCCCTCACAGCCAAAACCTAGTCATGTCTGCTACAGAGAGTCGGGGTTTCAGGTACTACAGATTGATCCTGTTCCTGGAACATAACTTTCCAGGCAGGGAATCAGGTACCGGGTTCTGCTCACCTCACCTCATCTCTTTCTTGCTTTCTTATTTTCCCCCCATTTATTTATTATCTCTCCTCATATTTATTCTCTCTGCCTGTCAGCCCTGTCTATCCTCTCTCCTGCTTTGCTGTTGGCCATTTAGTTCTTTGTTATACCATCAGGTGTTTTAGACAGGCACAGTAACACAGTTTTACAGAGTTAAACAAATGCAACATGAAATAATACAACAAATATTTGCATAATTAAACAAATGGTCCACAGCACAAACAAATGTAACACATCTTAAAATAATATTCTACAACAAATTTATAAATACCTAATTTAAGAAAAATATTCCAAGTTTATTTGATTTATTTTTTATTTTCCAAATTTATTTTAATATGAAAAAGTAAGTTCACATTAACAGTCAATATATGGTACATTTTTGTATATATATTTATATATATGTATATGATTGTATTTAGATTATAAATTTTAATGTAGTATAAAGTTGTATTTATAGTATATGGTCTGGCTTATTTGTGTGTGTGTGTATATGTATATATACATATTTATGGTATCATGGTCCTAAGTTACCCAGGCAGACCTTGAACTCACCATGTAGCCAAATGATGATATTGAACTCTGTCTTTCCTCCTCCAACTCCAAGTAAGTGCTGGGATCATAGGCATGTTCCATGATACCAGATAGTATTTGGTTTCCAGGGGTTGTTTTTTTTTTTTTTTGCTTTGTTTTTGTCTTTTCAAGACAGAGTTTTGCTATGTAGCCTGGCTGTCCTGGAACTCACTCTGTAGACCAGGCTGGCTTCAAAGGCTAAGAGATCAACCTTCCTCTCTCTCCTCAGTGCTAAGGCTAAAGGAATGTACTATTAGTTAAAATTTATCCTTTTGTTTGTTTTTAAAGAAGTACACACATGTGGTCCTGAGCACAACTATAGGTTTTGAGAGGATTCATGTGACAGTTAATCTTGTGAAGTTGACTGGGTTGAGAAATGCCTAGAAAATTAGTGACATACCTCTCAGTGTGTCTGTGCTACAACAACAGTATGAAAGAGCCACCAAATATGTGGCACAGTATCACCCAACAGACTGGGGACCCAGAAAGAATGAAAGTGGACACAGAAGAAATGACTTAGCTCTTGCAAGTTCCATTCTTCCTGATGAATACTCTCTTTCAGATTTTCTCTCTGGGGAGACATCACTTCTTACAAAGTCTGGTATGCTGGTACATCAGTTTGCTTCTTAATGGCTGAAGAATCCAGCATGAGTGTCTTAGACATATAGCTAGTGTTTAATATGTTCTACCTACCCCAGACATCTGACAGCATCATTTCCAAAGAATTACACAGGTTCAAAGGGAGGGCACATATGAGATCCTTCTTGATGAAATGGTCCAGAGATTCACACAGACATGTTTTAGAGACATCACAAAGGCATGTGTGTGTGTGTGTGTGTGTGTGTGTGTGTGTGTGTGTAGACATAGTGTATATGTGCCTTTGTATTCTCTCTCTTCTTTCCCTCTACTTTACAGCCTAACATGTAATTCTCAACTGTTCTGGACCAAAAGTGAATCCAGGTATCAGAAAGAGGCAAAACAAATGAGTACATACACATCATTGTGGAACATCACAGCAACCATTTGCAACTACCAAGTCTTCTTTCTTGCTTAGGAAAATGATAACTGGACTACTCTACATACAGCTAAACTTCATTTCTGCTGATTATCAAGGTCAGCAGGATGAGTAGTGAACACCCTGAAGAGACATATAATAAAAGTAATACTATGACAGTATAAGAAAAACACGTCCTCAAACTCTTATAAGTATGACTTATTAATTAATTTTTTGCTTTGTAGGATAAAATCTTCTATCTAACTTGCTATGTGTAGTCAAAGAGAAATCCTAAAATAATGTAGAACTAAGACTGTATGGCGCTTGGTTTTCTTTTTACTCTTTATTCTTTGGAGCCTGCCATCTAGCTCCTAAATAAGTGCATGGAGACTTATTCTTACTTACGAATACCCAGCCCTAGCTTAGCTTGTTTCTGGCCAGATTTTCTTAAATTATCCTTCTATGTTTTGCCTCTGGGATTTTATCTTCCCTATTCTATATAATTCTCTTTCTTCTGACTCCCTGGCTGACTCAATAACTGGATGGTTGGCCCCTGGCATCCTCCTCTCCTTTTCTCCATCCTCTTTCTGTCTTCTCTTCCTATATTTCTCCTCCTCTTTATTATCTCTCCCTACCATCCCCTCGTATCCTTTTTTCCTTAGATATTGGCCATTCTTCTCTTTATTAGACCAATCAGGTGTTGTAGACAGGCAAAGTAACACAGCTTTATAGAGTTAAATAAATGCAACAGATCTTTACATCATTAAACAAATATTTCACAGCATCAGTGAATATAACAGATATTCAACTAATGTTCCATAATATAATTGGGGTAGATATTGAAGGAGGTGGGTCTGGGAGCCAAGTTCCAAATGCTCATCTAATTATATCATATTATTATTACATTCTTTGATCAAAACTCTTACAGTTTCTCAAATCTGACCACTACCACCAAAACTTAAAAATCATCCATGATTTTTAGAATCAGTTGATGATTTTGGTTGGGGGGGGTTGTGCATTCCAAGGGCTACGTCACATAAGGAATGAGTCAAGTGAAGGAATAATATGGTAAGTTTATATAAAACATGTAGGAGAAACAGGTATGAACCAGGACAACTAGGATCAACACTGTTTCTGATTGAACTCTCCCAGCAGGCATTTTTCAGAAAGAACAAACACCCCTCCCCCCTCCAACTTTACAAAGTACCTATGAAATTATTACTATTACTATTTTTAAAATTCTCTATTATCTCCTGTTGATTATTTGAGATTTGCCTGCCTGTTACACATTTGTGTGCGAGTTCTTTCTAAATCAAGGATTCTAGCAGAATCTTTGATGCTTTTTAATGTCATTCTTCATCACTCATCATCTCATCAACCCTGTAACTATCTTGTCTTGGATATTGCCAAGAATTCAGTACCATCGTTCCTCATGGATGGTCTCGTGCAGATAATTGTTGCAAGGTTTTGATGGTTTGCTGACCAGCTGGGGTTCATGGAGAGTTATTGATGCAGAGCTAATTAAATTGTTGCCTGCTGCTTTTGAAATTCTGCCAGAGAATCCTTGCTGTCAATAGCAGAGTCTTGGAGTCAGAGATTGCAGCTGTAATGTAACAGGAGCATTTTATAGTAAGTGCCTGCCTAGGGTAGTGCAGGAAAGGGGGTGACCACAATGGACAACTTGACTTACCTTACGGACATTAGACAGAAATATTAATGTGTGGCCTTTATAAAAAATTTTTGGCTTATATTCTTTTCACTCTTTATTATTTTTAGAGTTTCTCAGATTTTGTAACTGTGTTTTCGACTTACTACAGCTTCTGGGAATCTCTTGTTGATAGAAGTTTCATTTGGCATTCATTCTGATTCTTTTAACATGCAACTTCCGGGGACATTTAAAGAGTGTATTTTGGTGCAGAAATGTGAATATATGTCACATGAGATAACTTCACACAGAAGTGTAAGCTTTTTAGTTTAGCATATGACTCAGGAAGCTATGAGAATGATTAGCGATGGTTCATGGTTAAGAGGACTCAGACTTAATTTCCAATGCTCTTCTGACAGCTCAAAATTATCTACAATAAGGCTCAAAATAATCTTTGTATAATTTACATTTTTTTTCATTTTGTACACTTTACAGATTTTTTTCACAAGTCTCTCATCTTGTGTGTTTCAACCAGAAGTAGTTAAATTATGTATTATTATTTCTTAGAAATGAGGAGACAGGATAGAAAGGTTAGGGATTGTCTCTCAAGTGACTGGTAAACCATAAAAATTCAAACTGCTGCAATACTCTGCTCAACTCAGTCTTCAAGTATTTCATACCTCACTCTGCTTGCCCATCAAACCATGTAACTTACAACTGGGGTTAAAAAAAAAATCAGAGAACATCTAATTTGAGCCCTTCATTTAAGGCATGCAGAATAGTAGCTTCAGAAAGAATGATTTCCCTAGAGAAGATTGCAATTATAACTAAAAATGCCCTCTTTACTGTATGTCAAATAGAAACTCTAAGAAGATTATCATCACTACTTACCTTTTTCCTGGTGACAGATATATCTAATGGGACAACCTAAGACAGGAAAAACTCATCTATTACTGATCAGGGATACATACACCATCATGGTAGGTTGCCCACCATGATGGGAGCATCTCCCAGATAGAAGTACCTTCCCAGAGTAGCATTGGCAAAAGAGACCAGGACAGAAACTGGGTCAGGCTATAATGTTCAATGCCTGTGGGCAGCAACCCATTTCTTCTGGCTATGCCTTGTGTCCCATAGGTTCCACAATGTGAGGCTGGATTGTTGAAACACTTGAAACATTTCATATTTAAACCATAGTGAAAGTCTTAAAGGAGAATGTCTTTTTCCTCAGAAGTAAAAAGGTTGAGACTAACTTGAGAATTTTAAAACATCATCACTTTCCTCATAAGCAAATGCTGTGGGATTGCTATGGGAGGTGAATGATATCCCCCTGCATCAGTGATCTGCTATAATAGTCTCAGGAATCACCCTGGAATTTCTCCCTTCCCAAAGGAGAGTCAAGCCCCATAGGAGTTTCCTTTATTCTTCTTCTCAAGTTTAGCACTTCCAGTAGTATGTCTAGGAGACAATGATGTCATTTTGCACATGTCTGGAAGCAAAAAAACCCCACACGATCTTTCCTGTTGTAATTCAGGTCAATGGTGCATATAGTTTTATGGAAACACCTTTCCTTTTCTTCTTTACATAAGAGTCTACTGGGTATAGAGGATAGGTATCAAATTTTGTATGATGTCAACTCTTTCTGTTGTGGCTCTATGATACAGGAAACTTGGTGTAGTGGGGGTAAAGTCTGTGTTATGACTGGTATAAAGAATGTGTTAAAGATTGTAAATACCACTGCATCTGCAAGAATGATCAAACTGCTCACTGAATGGAAATTTTTCTCCTATGGGATTTCTTTCCCACTTCCTCCATTCTCTCTGATTCTGAGATTCTGTGTTACTGGAGCTTCAACTAATTTCTCAGAGCAGACACACATGTCAGCATTTCACCTGTATTGCTACTGTCCTCACTGACTCTTCACAGGTCCTTCTTTATAGCTGTATCTCATTAGATTCTTTAAGGCACTTCACAGAATTTGAGGGAAGAAATCATTTATTCTTAAACTAATTGCACTCCAAATTATATTGTCATTTGGAGTGATCACCTTAGAATTTTGTTTGTTCTAGTAATTCTGCCCATTTTCACAATGTGTTATGTGCCCACTCTATGTCTCTGTGAGATAAATGTTACAGACCATGAGCTACTCTTATTCAGCCATCCTGTAGACTAGAGAATTTATCTTATGTGGGTGTTTTATCTCTTTGACATAATACTTTGTATAAGTACCTTAAGGAACATTTTGTTTTAGCTCATGGATTCTGAGGGCTCAGTCTGTGGTTCCCCAGCACTGTGAAATTGGCAGAGCATCCTGGCAGAGAGCACTTGTGGTTGAAAAGGCTTATCATTTCATGATATCCAGGAGTCTAGAGAAAGATGGAGGGAATTAACTACAGAGGTAGCAGAGAGGCAAAAAGGAGGCAGAGACATGATAGAGCCCACAAAGACACATTCTCAATGACCTATTTCCTCCAACAAGGTCCTATTTCGTAAAGTTTCCCAAACCCCTTAAAAAGTGCTACCACAATACATGAGCCTTTTGTGGGAATTCTTTATGTCTAAACAATAACTGAATCCAGTCATATCTATAAAAACAATCATGCACCACTACTTGGTGACATTCTTGTCTGTTGCAAATTGTCTACAAGTGTGGTTCCATAAATTTTTATTAAATGAATAGATATTATTAGGCAATAAGGGAGGATGATACTATGAAGCACACTTGTTAAGAGGTACAATTGGACAAAAATTTGGCACCAGGACACTGAAGGTATAACTCCTGTCGTCCTGAATTCAGTACCTAGCCAGTAATATTTGCCTCATAAAAAAGCTAACATTTAACTACCTGACAGACAGGCATATGTCGTTTAAGACCAGAGAAATGTGAAAAATTCTTTTTGACAAGTGACTCATGCATTCAAGATCCTGTAAGGATGAGCATGTGCCATATCCAGCATTAAGCTGAATGTTTGGTTTCTATTCACATATTATAATCAATTATGTATTTTGGTCTCTGAAAGTGTGAATGGGTATTTTTGTATTTATTAATTGAGACATGTTATACAAATGAGGGAGTGTGGCATATGACTGACACTTCCCTCCTTCCCCCTGTGTTCATGATTTTCCAATTTTCTATCAATTTAGCATGACTCATCTTCCTTCAAGTCTCATCTACCTAAAACCATGTCCAAGTGGATAGATGTTTACTACTAATGGGGCTGGATCACCAGAACAATGGGGAGAAATAGGAAGACTCTGTGCTTTGTCCTTTTTATATATCTTCATAGGTTTTCAAAGTACATATTGTTTTTAAAACTATGATGAAAGAAACAATGTTAGAAAATAACCTTTTAATATCAGTGAATCTGGGCCTGGAAAGCAGCATGATAGGAGATCAACCAGGCCCTCCCTCACATTATAGGACCTTGCTTTTTAGTGTTTGTTGTTGTGGAATGTCCCTTTACACTGTGTGAAGATGGGTCATTGTTATTGGTTTAATATAAAAGCTAAATGGCCAATAGCTAGGCATGAAGGAGAGCAGAAATTTCTGGACAGAGAGAGCTCTGGAAAGAAGAGAGGTGGAGATGCAGGCCAGTACAGAGTAAAGGTAACAGAGCCACATAAAAGAACATAGATGAAAAGATATGGGTTAATTGAAGTTATAAAAACTAGTTACAGGCCAGGCAAGATGACTCAGTTGGTTAAGATGTTTGCTGGGAGAGCCTGATGACCTGTGTTCAACCCCCAGAGCCCATGTAAAAGCAAGAGAGAACCAAATCCACAAAGTTGTCCTCTGCCCTTCACATGCATGCCTGAACATACACCACACACACACTGATAATAATAATAACAATTTTTTTAAAGGGCTAGTTAGAAACAAGACAAAGCTAAGGTTGAGCTTTCATAATTAATAATAAATCTCTGCCACTTTTGATAAGCTAGCAGCTCAAAGAAACTTCTAGCTTATATAGTTTGTCACTGCATTTAAATCACCCTTCCCTTTTTGTGTGCAGTTGGAAGCAAGGAAGAAAACCCAAATCTAGACATTGAAAGCAAATCTTCTTTTTGTTTTGTTTGTTTGTTTGCTTGTTTGAGACAGGCTCTCACCATGTAGCCCTACTTAGCTTAAAACTCACTATGGACCCAAAGCAAGCTTTATACTCACAGAGATCGAGTTGCCTCTATATCCCAAGTGCAGATACTGAATTGTGTGAGCCACCATACTCTGCATCTTCCTGTTTCTTTCATAGCTTTTTCTATAGCTACCTATACAGGCTCAGTATTTTAGTCCTGCAGTTGATCATCATTGCCACTAGGTGACGCTTCTGTCTGTATAAAGGAAACCAATTCTGAAAAGCATTTGTCCTAAGAGAAATTTTTTAGAAATCTGGGAATTTAATGAACCTCCAACTTAACTCAACAGAGAAAATAAGAATAGACATTTCTTGATAAAATTTTGTGACAAAAAAAAAGAAATTGCACAAACTAATCTTTCTTCACAGGAAAACATGATGGCTGATTTCTGTCCAAGCATCCCACATTTGAATTCTTAATTTATATTTAAGACGATGAACATGTATGTACTTCCTGTATGGAAATGCCACATGGTGCCCACCTTAGACACAGGCCTTGGAGGCTCTGAGCTGGATCTGACCTGAAAGCTCTTTCCTGAAGACTGGCTTTCATACTTGTGGAGGGTACAATGCAGGCTTCCCAGAATGGAGACAGCAAATAGTCCTACCCAGCTGTGGTACCCACAAATCCCAACAATATCCAGCATGGCAAGATGTCCTAAAGGCTCCTGGAACAACAGTGTTCATGTTCCTCAAAGAGCCAGAAATAGATCAACTATATGATTCTGCTATACCGCTAGCGGGCATATACCCAAAGGACTGTATGTCCCGCTGCAGAGGCACTTGCTCATCCATATTCATTGTTGCTCTTTTCACAATTGCCAGCAAATGAAAGCAGCCCAGATGTCCATAATAAAATGTAGTATATTTAAATAATGGAACATTATTCATCTATTAAGGAAAAGTAAAATTCTAAGCAAATGGGTGGATCTTAAAATAATAGTTCTGAGTGCTGTAATGCAGATGTAGAAACCTCCTAGACTTATGTTTACATAAGTTATCACTTAAGAAGTCTTTGGTCAGCCCCGCCTCTTGACTTTTATATCTCCCACTGCTTCCCAGCTAGTAGAATTTTGATAATGTTTGTGCAATACATCTATTTTCCTATTAAGCTCAGTTTTGAAGGGCTGGTATTAACACCCCAGTGTCTGTGTCAGTGCAAGGCACAAAGCAGATCCTAAGAAGTAATTTTGGAAACCAAAGATCTAAATTTTAGAATGGTGTTAGCTTATTTTTTAAAAGATTTATCTATTTATCTATATATAAAGTATACAGAAGAGGGTACTAGATGTCATCATAGATGGTTGTGAGCCATCATGTGGTTGCTGGGAATTGAACTCAGGATCCGTGGAAGAACAGTCAGTGCTCTTAGCTTCTGAGCCATCTTTCCAGCCTGTGTTTCCTTACTTAAAGGATCTAAGTTTTCTCTGTGTTGCCAATGTTAATCTTCAGATATTGCCAAAAGTAGGTTTTACAGATTGTATAAGAATCCAAATAACTTAATGACCAGATTACATTATTTTTAATAAGTGCACAGGTAAATTTTGTCCTTCCAAAATCTCATTCTCTTGTATAGTCTGTTCATCTTTTATAAAATTTATTTTATGTTTTAAAGATGTATTTATTTATTTAAAGATATATTTATTATGTATACAGTATTCTGGCTGCATGTATGTCTGCAGACCAGAAGAGGGCACCAGATCTCATTACAGATGGTTGTGAACCACGATGTAGAATCGAACTCAGGACCTCTGGAAGAGCAGCCAGTGCTCTTAACCACTGAGCCATCTCTTCAGCCTCCCTCACTTTTTTTTTTAAAAAAATTCTTTTTATTTATTCCTTGTGTCTTTCAAATGTTCATCTTTTTTATCTTGAAAGAATTAAGAGATTGCTGATAGTGTGTCAGTGTCTTGCCCAGCGGTGACTAATTCCTGTTCGCCTGAGTTACTGGAGTTTTTCAGCCACTCTGACCTGGAGTAGGAGCATAAGTTACCTGTGCATGTCCCACAGCTCCCAACTCCTCTGAATGGACCTGTGAAAAGATCTCTGGAACCAAAGGCATGAGGGCTTTGAGCCTGAAGTACTGCTTCATCCTGGACTCCATACTTTGCTCACCTGGGAAACTTTTTCTGTACCTAAAAGTTCCCCCAACTCCAAATCCCTACCATCAGCTGCAATGTACAGTCTCACTGCATCCTCCACATGGCTGTGTTGACATCTCTGTCATCAAAGTTATCTAGAGCTTCCACAACAAAATACCAAAAACAACAGGATTACTCCCCCATAGGTAAAGGTTACATGTCCAAAGTTTGTCTGTCTGTCCATTCCTCCCTTTTTCTTCAGTTTCCTTCCCTTCCCCCCATCTTTGTCCTGTCATTCTGTATTTAGAGAATGATCTTTCCCCCACCTCTTAGGAATGTTCCTTCTGAGCCTCTTCCAGTTTGTGGTAGCTGTTGGTAGCACTTACACACTTAAGTTTGCAGTGTCTGTCCTGTGCCTCTATGGTCTCAGACCTGTGCTGTTGCCTCCTCCTACCTTACATGACCTCTCTTCTACTCCATGATGTGATAACAATCATACTGGATTAAAGACACCTTCTCCAGTGGGACTCCTTTTAACTTAACCACAACTGCAAAGATCCCATTTCTGTATAGATTTACAAGCTTGGATGCTCAGGGTTAAGGCTGCTACATTTCAGGTGATAAGCAGCTCAAACTTCGGTAAGCAGCTTTAGTCAGCAAAGCTAAACACTAAAAATAGCACCAAATGTCCTTCAGCCTGAGAATGAATGAACAAACATGGTATTTTTATACAACAGGATATTACTCAGAAACACAGCAAATGATTTAGTGATACACACAAATACCTTGAATGGAGGTCAAGTGTCCTATACTAAATGGAGAGAATTGGACTGGACAGTTACACTCACCAATGGTCAGAAGCTGCTGTTCAGAACATTGTATATGAAGGAAACACAAGAGACAGAAACCAGATCAGTATTTCCGGGAACAGGGAAGATGAGGGAAAATACAAGAGGGACTTGGGACGGATGTGTGATTGTCATCAGCGTCTTGGCATTGAAACTGCTTTATGACATATTTGTAAACTCCATAGAACCATACCCCCCAAAAAAGAACTGAACATATGCAATGTGCATATAGTAAGGTTGACCAATCCCTCTATATATAGGAATCCCTCTATGTATAGGAAAAATTGGGTATCAATGACTATGGGGTGAATATAGCTTGTTCCCCCCCAAAAAAAAAACTGTGTTGAAATTGAATCCTCCTCAGGACATACAGAGATGGGATAAGCCAGGACATTTAAGAGGTGATTAGGACTCTACTTTCATTCATGGGTGAGTCCGCTCATGATCTAGAGACAGATCTGTTGTAGAAGCCAGTCTGGCTTGATCTTGTATGTGTTCACCATTTCTTGCCATGTGATGCCTCATGCCACTTTGAGCGCAGGCCCTAAACCAGGGGCTGAAAGTGTGAGCCAAAATAGGCTTATGTAGGGGCTGGGGAGATGGTTCAGTGGGTAAGAGTCCTTGTTTTGCAACCCCGAGGACTGAGTCAGAATCCCTATGTCAATCATGGAGCATGTGCACACACACACACACACACACACACACACACTTCCCCATCATCTATGGTAGTTTGAAAGAAACTGTTGCCCATAGGCTCATGGGAAGTGGCACTTTTAGGAGCTGTGGCTTTGCTCATGCCTTGGATCTGGATGTAGAACTCTCAGCTCCTTCTCCAGCACCATGTCTGCCTGCATGCCACCATACTTCCCATCATGATGATAATAGACTAAACATCTGAAACTGTAAGTCAGCCCTAATTAAATGTTTTTCTTTATAAGAGTTTCTGTAGTCATGGTGTCTCTTCACAGCAAAGGAAACCCTAAGACATCCTCACATACAAAAAATCAACTTTAAGTTGATCACTAACTTCAAGATAAAAACTAAAACTACCAAAGTTCTAGAAGAAAACAGAAAAGTCCTTAAAACCCAGGAGAAAGCAAACTTTTATTCGATGCGATATGAAAAAGCAGTGGCCATATAAAGAGAGACAGAGATAGACATCAGAATTTTAAGTATATTCTTGCTACAAAAGAGTTCTCTTTGGGATATTTAAAGAATTCTCACAGTTCAGTAAGAAAACAACTAATGTCAATGGGCAAAGATTTGAGCATGTAGGGGCTGGAGAAATGGCTCAGTGGTTAAGAGCACTGTCTGCTCTTCCAGAGGACCCGGGTTCGATTCCCAGCACCCACATGGCAGCTAACAACTGTCTGTAGTTCCAGTTCCAGGCAAACACCAAGGCAAATAAATAAATAAAGTTTTTCTTAAAAAAAAAGATTTGAGCATGTATTTTTATTTATTTTTTATTTTTTGTTTTTTTGGGTTTTTTGGTTTTTTTTTCCTTCTTTATTTTGTATTTATCAAAAAAAAACAGTAAAATGAATTTAAAATGTGGAAAAGTTAACAATAACTATAAAGAGGATAAGAATCATAAGCATGGCTTATCAAGGGTGGTAATGCAAATAAGATTGCTACACATATATTTACTTTCTGTTCAGCTTTCCCTCTGAATTTTTTTTCCATCCCTGTATATCCTTATTCAAGATCCCTTCCCCCTCCCACCACATCTGGTCATTTTTCTTCTCTGCAACTCCCCATCCCCTCCCTGGGCAGGGAGCAGACAGTCCTATGGTCCCACTGACCCAATAATGCTTGGATCAGTCTCCACTCCTGGCCAAATCCAGTTTTGTCCCCCCTCCCTCAAGAGTGAGTCAAGTTGGAGTGGGGTTTAAAGGGTCAGTCCAGGGTGTTTCTGATCTCAAGCTGTTCAGTGGTTGTGGTTTGCAGCCTGGGCATGCTTGGCTTTTTTTCTTGTTTGTTTGTTTAGAGACACTAGTGAGTGAGTACATCCCCTGCTTATCTCTCTGAGTTTGTGATACTTCGCTCAGGAGGATATTCTCCAAATCCATCCATTTGCCTGTGAATTTTAGGATATCATTTTTTTCTTACTGCTGAGTAGTATTCCATTGTGTAGATGTACCACAGTTTGTTAATCCATTCTTCAGTTGAGGGACATCTCGGTTGTTTCCAGGTTCTTGCTATTAAAAATAATGCTGCTATGAACATAGTTGAGCTAATACCTTTGGAGTGTGAATGTGCCTCTTTAGGGTATACACCCAGAAGTGGTATTGCTGGGTCCTTGGGGAGATTGATTCTCAATTTTCTGAGAAACCTCCATATTGCATTCCAAAGTGGCTGAACAAGTTTACACTCCCACCAACAATGGAGGAGTGTTCCCCTTGCTCTGTATGCTCTCCAACATAGGCTGTCATCCATCTGTGTCTTTTATCTTAGCTAATCTAACAGGTGTTAGGTAGTATCTCAAAGTTGTTTTGATTTGCATTTCTCTGATGGCTAAAGATGAAGAGCACTGTTTCAGGTGCCTTTCAGCCATTCGTAGTTCCTCTGCTGAGAATTCCCTTTTTAGATCTGTACCCCATTTTTTGATAGGGTTATTCAAGGTTCTGGGCTCTAAATTCTTGAGCTCTTTATATACCTTAGAGATCAGTCCTCTTTCACTTGTAGGGTTGGTGAAAATCTTTTCCCATTCTGTAGGCTGTCGTTTTGTCCTATTGACAGTGTCCTTGGCTTTGCAGAAGCTTCCTAGCTTCAGGAGATCCCACTTATTGATTGTTGGTCTTAGTGTCTGTGCCACTGGTGTTATATTTAGGAAGTAGTCGCCTGTGCCAATTCGTAGAAGTGTATTTCCCACTTTCTTTTTTATCAAGTTCAAAGTGGCTGGGTTTAAGTTGAGGTCTTTGACCCACTTGGATTTGAGTTTTGTACAGGGTAATAGGCTTGGACCTATTTGCATTTTTCTACACACTTCCATCCAGCTATGCCAACACCATTTGTTAAATATACTATCTTTTTTCCATTAAATGTTTTGGGTCTCTTTGTCAAAGATCAGGTGTTCATAGGTTTTTGGGTTAATGTCTGGATCCTCAGTTTTATTCCATTGATCCACAAGTCTGTTTTTATGCCAGTACCAGGCTGTTTTTATTACTGTAGCTCTATAGTATAGCTTGAAGTCAGGGATGGTGATACCTCCTGAGGTTCTTTTGTTGAGTAAAATTGTTTTGGCAATCCTGGCTTTCCTGTTATTCCAAATGAAATTGAGTATTGTTCTTTCAAGGTCCAAAAAATATTG
>PVIH01014795.1:0-52267 GCA_004025045.1 Sigmodon hispidus
GTGCCTCTTTAGGGTATATACCCAGAAGTGGTATTGCTGGGTCCTTGGGGAGATTGATTCTCAATTTTCTGAGAAACCTCCATATTGTATTCCAAAGTGGCTGAACAAGCTTACACTCCCACCAACAGTGGAGGAGTGTTCCCCTTGCTCCGCATCCTCTCCAGCATAAGCTGTCATCTGTACCTTTTATCTTAGCCAAGTCTATCTTTCTTAAGCTCAACACTTATGGTAGGTCATGACTTTGTTCTACTTTCAGATTTCCTCTAGGTAGATCCAGAAAATAAAAATTCCAGCAGTAGCAAAGAATTTGTTAAAGTCAATTAAATAGTCCATGGAAATAATTATGCAGAGAAAATGCTTATTTGGTTTATTCTTTCATATCACAGTCCATCATTGAAGGCAGTCAGGTAAGATCCTGGAGACAGGAACTGACTGTGCCAGGACCCATGGGGGAACTTTGATTACTAGTTTGTACCAAAAGGATTCCTCCTTAACCGTCTTTCTTATCCACCTCAGAACTATATGCCAGGAATGGCATTGCTCACAGTAGGCTGGACTCACCCACATCAATCACTGATTAGGAAAATCCCACAGGCTTGATTTAGGTCGATCATAGGGAGGCACTTTCTCAATTGTGACTCCCCCTTCTCAGATATATCTAGGTTCATATGACCAAAAACTAGCCAGCTCATTGTGCTAACTAGTTTTCGCTAACTTCCGTTATGTGTCTTGCACTTAAAATCTTGTTGATGATATGTGAATATCACATAGTTGGTGTATGTGTATACTGAAAAATTTTAAATTATTAAGTGCTGCATATGTGCATACTGCTCTAAACATAATTATAATATAAAAATTAAAATGATTCAAAGATTTTATTAAATTTTTGTCCATACCTCCCTCTCTCCCCTTTTCCCAGTCCTTTCCCAGTCTCTTCTCACTCCTTGCCGGGGGTCCATTCTCCAGGGAGGGCAAAGTGAGTAGGTTCTGACTGGCATATCCAGTTGAAGTAGGACTGATTCCCTCTCTCAGTAGCAAGGCTGAGTAAGGAATCCCTCTGTAAAAATTGTGCTCCTAGAAGGTAGCTCATGTACCAGCAATAAACTCTGGTCCTATTGCAAGAGGCTTCACACACTGCCCATATCATTCATCTGTCACCTACATTCAGAGGGTTTAGTTCCTTTTCATGAAGGTTCCTCAGCTGTCATTTCAGAGTTCGTGAGTTCCCAATAGCTCGGGTCAGCCATCTCTGTGGGTTTTCTCCTCATGATCCTGATCCCTTTGCTCATATAATCCCAACCCCCTCTTCAGCTGGATCAGGAATTTGACCTGATCCTTAGGTATGGATTTCTGCATCTGCCTCCATCAGTTGCTGGATGAAGGTTCTATAATGACAATTAGGGTGGTCATTATTTGATTTTAGGGGAAGGCCAGTTTAGGCACCCTCTCCACTATTGCTTGGAGTCCTAGCTGGAGTCATCTTGTGGGTTCTTGGGTATTTCCCTAGCACCAGGTTTCTCTGTAACCTCACAATAGCTCCTTCTATCAAGATATCCATTTCTTTGTTTTCTCCCTCTGTTGTTTCCCCCACTCAACCATCCCATTCTCTTATGTCCTCTTCCCACCCCCCCTTGCTCCCTCCCACATATGATCCCAATTTACACAGGGAATCTTTTCTATTTCTCCTTCACAGGGGGAATCTATGGTTATCTCTTTTAAGTTCCTTCTGTTACCTAGCTGCCTGGGGGTTGTGGATTGTAGCATGGTTGTCCTTTGCTTTACATCTAAAATCCACTTATGAGTGAGTACATACCATGTCTATCTTTTTGAGTCTGAGTTACCTCATTCAGGATGATGCTCTCCAGATACATCCAATTGCCTGTAAATTTTAGAATGCCATTTTTTTAACTGCTGAGTAGTACTCCATTATGTAAATGCACCACAATTTTTTTAAAAGCTTTATGACTGTTTCAAATTATTTAGCATGTCTGAGCTTCCATACAATGTGAGGGACATTTAGGATGTTTCTAGATTTTTGACATCAGAAATAATGCTGCTATGAACATAGTTGAGCTAATGTCCTTGGGGTAAGAATGTGTACATTTTTGGTATATGCCCAAGAGTGGTATTGTTGAATCATTAGGTGGATGGATTCTCAGTTTTCTGGGAAACCACCATACAAATTTCCAAAGTGGCTGTACAAGTTTACATTCCTGCCAGCAATGGAGGAGTATTTCCCTTGCTCTGCATCTCCTCAAGCATAGGCTGTCATCTGTGTTTTTGATCATAGCTGTTTTGACAGGTGTAAGATGGTATTTCAAGTTGTTTTGATTTGCATTTCTCTGATGGCTAAGGATGCAGTACATTTTTTATACTTATATTTTGTATTTTTGAATGACATCTTATTTTTTATCCATGCATCCCCTTGTTCAAACTCCCTCCCCCCTCCAGACCCCTCTCGATCACTCTCTCTTTTCCCTTTCTCCTTATCTCCTCCCCAGAAAGGGCAGTAGTACAATTTTAAGGTGTCCTTTAGCCATTTTAAATTCTTCTGTTGAGAATTCCATATTTAGATCTGTACCTCATTTTTAAAACTGGAGTATTTGGTTATTTGACCAAAGGAATCACATTCTTACTCCAAGGGCATTAGCTCAATTATATTCATAGCAGTATTATTCATAGTAGCCAAAACTTAGATGCCCCTCAACTAAGGAATGGGTTAAAAAATTGTGGTACATTTACATAATAGAATACTATTCTGAAGGAGGAACTTAAGAGAGACATCCATGAATTCCCCCTGTGAAGGGGAAATAGAGAAGATCTCCTGAGTAAATTAGGATTATATGGGGGAGTGAGCAAGGGAAGGTGGGAAGAGATTATGAAAGAATAAGATGGTTGAGTGGGAGGAGCAACATTGAGGGAAAACAAAGAAATAGATATCTTGATAGAGAGAACCATTGTGGAGTTAGAGAGAAACCTGGTGCCAGGGAAACATCTAAGATCCCATAAGATGTTCTCAGTTAGGACTCCAAGCAATAGTGAAGAAGGTGCCTAAATATAATCAAAGGAATAACCACCCTAATTGTCATTATAGAACCTTCATACAGCAACTGATGGAGGCAGACACAGAGATTAATAGCTAAGCACTGGGTCAAGCTTCTGGTCCAGCTAAAGAGAGAAAGTATATGAGTATATCCGGATCACAAGGAGAAGACCCACGGAGATAGCTGACCTGAGCTATTGAGGGTTCATTGACTCTGAAATGACAGTTGAGGAAACTTCATAGAAAGGAACTAAACTTTCTGAATGTAGATGACAGTTGAATGGTGTGGGCAGTGTGTGGAGCCTCTTGCAGTAGGACCAGAGTTTATTCCTGGTGCATGAACTGGCTTCTTGGGGCCCATTTCCTACAGAGAAACACATTACTGAGCCTTGACACTGGGAGGAGGAGGAGAAATGGTGGATATAGGAAAACACTTTTTAAATAAAAAAATTACTTAAAAGTAATGATAATAGGTTAAGTTACAAGAGGTAGTTGGTAATGAGCCTGAGCCATAGGCAGAATAGTTTGTAATTAATGTAAGCCTCTAAAATAATTATTATTGGTGGTTGTAGGATCAGGTGGGAAAGAGTCCTCTAAACTACAGGCCTGGATGGGGCAGAAATACCAGGCTATAATTCTTCTGTTGAATACTCTCTATTTAGCTCTGTACCTCATTTTAAAATTGGATTATTATTATTTTTTTTTACCTCTAGTTTCTTGAGTTCTTTATATATTTTAGAAATCACTCCTCTGTCAGATATGAGGTTGGTGAAGATCTTTTCCCATTCTGTAGGTTGTTATTTTGCTTATGGACTGTGTCCTTTGCCTTACAGAAGCTTCTCAGTTTCAGGAGGATTTGTTAAAGAGCTTTGGAGAAATGATGAAATATGCTTGTGTTTTAAAACATTTAGCCAAAGGAAAGAATAGGAACAAGTTTAGGCTGGGTACTTTCAGCAATGCTTGGGAGGCAAGGAAGTTTACCATCCACAGGGAACCTGAAGTTAGCTTAGAAAATGTGATGTTAAATGAGACCAAAAGGTAGTAGAAAGTGAAGCTGGAAAAGTTAAGTGATAGAAACTTTAAAAAGGCACAGCATTTTGGACTGAACTCCCAGTCAAGTCAAAGTGAGTGCGGAGGTATTTTATGAGCAAAGGGGTTAAGATCAGGATGGGGAAACCCTCAGAGGCAGTTGAGCTACTGGGAGCTCATTGGCTCTGGACTGACAGTTGGAAACCTGCATGGGACTGAACTAGGCACTCTAAATGTGGAAGAAAGTGTGTGGTTTGGGCAGATTGTGGGGCCTCTGGCAGTGGGACCAGGATTTATCTCTAGTGCTTTTTGGAGCCCATTTCCTATAGAGGAATACCTTGCTCAGCCTTCATATGGTGGATGGGTTTAGTCCTGCCTCAACTTGATATGCCAGATTGTATTGGCTCCTCACTTTCTGAGAAATGGATGAGGGGTAGAGTGGGAGAAGCTGAGGGCTAGTGGGTGGAGAGGAGGGAAGGGGAGCTGTGGTTGGTATGTAAAATTAAAAAAAACCTTTTAAATAAAAAAATAAAACTTTCAGATAATGAGACTTGGGCCTAGAACCATCAATAAAGCATTAATTGTACATATTTATGTTTTCATGAATGCCTAATATTCTAAAATCAGGACAACAGCTTGTGTTACTTAGGTGGAGAGAAAGAAAATACACATCTCTAACTGATAAATTATTTTAACACTTAGTAGGTCCTCTTAAGTGTGGACGTATACTTGCTTATTGACATTACTTATGAGTGTGACTTCTATGGTGTATCAGCAGGGATTTTGCAGTATTGATTTTTTGATATTAACCCCACATAGGAAATCTCTGGTGTCCCTACACAGAGTACATAACTATTTATCAATTTAAAAATGCATGTCTTATTTTTAAAAAGGCACATTACATTCTAGCAGGCTTGGACATGCTGTTCTGACAGTAAGAAGTAATTGAAATTTTAAAGTAGGTGAGTAGCACATATTTTAGGTAAATAACTCTGAGTATTATTGACATGAACATGGCAGTGTAGAGGGGGGATTGGAGGTATCTGAATCCATTAGGAAATTTTGTTTTCTTGGGTAGACAAAAGATGGTGAATTCTTGAACTAAGGTAAAATCAGAATAGTATATGTGGGTGTCTGGCTGTTTACTCATAGCATGAACTTCGTTTAGCTAAATCTTGGGGATTAGAAGGAATCAAAGATATCTCAGACATGCTGGCTTCTTTGTCTCCTTTCTTTTAAGTATAGTCAAACGTTAAACACTTCTGCAAAAGTGTTGGCTTATAGTCTCTTCCTGCCTTTGCTGGTGCTTGTCTGTGTTATTTCTCAAATGTATTTTCTGTTAGTATCTAATATAAAATACCGTATTTCATGTTTTTATAGTGCTAAAACTCTCTTTAATAAATGCAATTGAAAACTAGAGTATTTGGAGCTGGATCAAATTAAGGATTGCTTAGATTAAGAGTAACAATTATGCAGCATAGTACATTCATTCATAGTACACTCCTCCTGAGCCCCACCCTGCTGACAAGACTCCCCTGCCTCTAATAACCATTTTGGATGACATACAGAAGTAAAGCTGCTTCCAAGTCAAGAAACAGGTATTTCTAACTCAAATAAAAAGATAGTATTTTAAGCCATGTTTTTCATTTCTCTCTTAGAACCTTGGTTGGCTTTGTGTCCTTCTCCTCCCTCATCCCCCTTGCTGACCTTATAAAGTCCTCATTTTAACAAGAACCTTTGAAGCTTGTTCTTTAGCTTGATTTCAGGTGCAGGCAACTTTCCTACAATAAATACAACTTTAAAAACAGTTTAATCATACAAATTTTTTTTTTTATCATTTCTTGTTTATTGTGCATATATGTGGCACTCCTTTCAAACAAGTTATGGAAATAACTACGAATCTGAACTTTAAACTCTTTTTAAAATGTGTTTGATGTCAAAAACAGCATTTCTTCCCTTGTGCTTATTCCAGCAACTTGTAATGGGTCACTGAGTTTCCAAATTTAATATCCCTTTTCCCAACATTGATGTACGTAAAGAAAGAACAATATTTGAATGTCAGAGACAGCTTTGATTCTTCTTTACCCATCTGTGCAATGTAATTTTTGGTTGATTGACACTAAATAAAACACAGGCATATGATTAAAGATCTTTCTTTGTTTCTCACTCTTTGATATTTCAGCTAAAAGCAACTGAATCTATTAGCAGCCTTTCTCTAGCACCTGAAGTTGGCTTTGTCATTGGGGTTTCTGACCCATTGGTGCTACTTAGACCCAACATTAGCTTCTCTTTGAATGTCAAATATTATTTTTTTTTCTAAGCACCATATACATTCCCACTTAAAAATTAAATTGAAGAACTTTTACATTGCTTAAAATTAGAATTCAGGAAACATCTCCTTTATAAACATTAATTTGTCTTGGGTAAATTAGAATCTGTTCTTTTTCAGAGCCTACTCAATAACTACATGGGCAATGAGCAGCAGTGCTGGTTTTCTACTTAGCCCACAAGAAAATAATTACTGTTACTTATATCCTCTGCAGTTTATATATCATTTATAATTCTTGAGATTAAAGGAAGCAAAAGCTGCTACTTAAAAAAGTTAAAAACGATGACTTTAAAAATGCAAAGGAAGTTTAGAAGCCAGGAAGAACCCAGACATAGTGTAATTATTATTTAAATAATTTTATTTCAGGGTCTTTACTTTGCCATTCCTGAGATCGGCTTTCTATTGTGGTGAACTTGTCTTCTGTAGTTGCTCATCTTCTGTAAGACAGTTACCAGTTAGCCCTAGATATTTTTTACCTCCTCACATTTGAGTTAGAAGATCAGATGGTGGGAAGCCATCTATTTTCCTATAGTAAGAGAAAATACAAATGGGTCATTTAATCAAGAGCTCTCTTAGTCTTTGAATAACAATAACAGATATACACAGTTAGCTCATGAGTTTTTTATGATACACTTTACTGTTCAGCTTGAAATATCCAGAGAGAGTTTCTCCCAGAATAGATTTCATCTTTAACACAAGAGATTTTTTATTCTGTACAAATTAATACTTGTAACATTGAGATTAAAGTAGATTTTCAGCTGATAGCTATCTGAAATATAAGCTGTAGTTAGTGCTCTCTTTATGGCATTGTCTTTGATTTTTAATAAATGAGCCAGATTGTGAATTTTCAAAATCCAGGGATGTCTGGATATTGATATTTGTAGACAACCAAAATATGCACACAGAGAAAAACAAAGGAAGACCATTGGCACTTTGTAATTTGTCATTTGTCATGCTGATATCATGCTAAAATTAAAATATTGATGGCACTTGACCTATTTTTTTTTAACTTTGAAAATATCAGGATACACTGAAGACATCCTAAGTGTGAGTCTAAAGTATTTTAGTTACAATACATAATAAATGATATAAATATATTGTATATAATGTTTTCCCACTAGATAAATCTAAGATTGATTCATAGCCTTGAAATACTTTGCTTATTTTAAAGAAATAAATCTGCCAACTTTACAATGAAATAATTATAAGAAAACATTAAGCATATCTCAATTGATTCAATGAAAAAGTCACACAAAATTTCTAGACTAACTTTAATCCTAAATAAACTTTCTTGTATTAGTACATCAAGTCTGGCTCTATCCTAGTTACATTTGAACAATGACTATTGTGCATATATATAAACTCTGTGGTAATAATTACCTTTATAAATGCTTAAATATTTGGTTAGATGTTGAAGTATTAATTGTCTTAGGTCCCACTTCAAGTTACAAAGTATGTCAAATGGTTTACTTAACTCATTGAAAATATTCTTGACATCTCTAGCTCACATTTCTATAAAAAGTTATCCCCTGAAAAATCTATTTTGGTTGTTATTATAAGAAAGAATTTAGGAAACCAGAGCAAAAGAGTAGGAATATTTATCTGGACATCTACACACATATATAATGTATCATTAAAGTAATAATTTTTGTAATTATAAATGGTATTTTCAAAAGCTATATATACTGAGTGAATTGTACTTAGGAATATATATGTATATGTATGCATATATTCATGTAAAATAATTAATGAAAAAAGATGCAATTAATTTGAAAGAAAGTATTGAGGGGTATATGGAAGGATTTGAAGAGAGAAAAGGAAAGGGAAATTTGTATAATTATATTATAACTTAAAGCTAAAAAAGTAATAAAATGGAAGAGAAACAGATTTTTAGAGGTCTTAAATGCCTTCCTCTGGATCACATGAAAAATAAAGAACAGGAAAAAAAAACTAAACACACACTATATATGTTTTTTCTTTTTTCAAAAAAACTTTTTGCTCATTTTCTGGAAGTTGTTCTATATTCATAATCATGCCAGGCACTAGTTTGGATTCCAGGATAGAACATATCAGATACCCCTCTTTGAAGTGATAAAATAATATTTTAAGGGCACTCATACTTGTTAATTAAAGATAATTTCATAGTAGAGAAAATGTAAAAAAGCTGGGAACTATCTCCAGTTGACAGCCAGGAAGATGTAGG
Organism: Sigmodon hispidus; assembly: GCA_004025045.1. Taxonomy (NCBI): domain Eukaryota; kingdom Metazoa; phylum Chordata; class Mammalia; order Rodentia; family Cricetidae; genus Sigmodon; species Sigmodon hispidus. Next base: position 8,605 of record PVIH01014795.1, read on the forward strand.
CTGTAGCCCCTGCTCTGACCTTCACCTGCACTCTGAGTCTTGAAGGACAAGCCTGTGGATGGCTAGCTGTTTACCATGCTCCACGCCCTCTCCGGTATGTTCCTGCCTTTCTGCCTGGGAGGGTTAGATGAGGAAGTTTCAGCTGTTTACCTGGTCAGTAATTTTCCAGCTGCCTGGGGAATTTCCACAATGCTATGCACCTGAAAACACCAGGTATATAAGACTGAGACCAACCTTTAATAAAGGGGCATTCTCTTTGAACGAACGGCTCAATTATCTGTGTCCTTTTTCAATCCACAGGCCTGAGTTTGACTCGAAGACCTCAAGTATTGCAGGTTGCTACAGTAGGCCTCTGCCTTAAAATTGCATGCCACTGAGATTTGATGGCTAACTGATACCTTGACGTTTTGTAGAACGTAGTTCAGGTTAACTGATGCCTTGGCTTTTTGCAGAACTCTAAAAGGAGAGTCAGCTGTAGGCATACTAGGCCCAGTTTCTGGCATAGGGAAATATAAGATAATAAATGGATATTCTCCTTCAAGGTCATCCATATGTAAGTATTTTTCTCCCCATAACTTCTGGGTTAGTCTGACATATGTATGGTCATCTAATTCTAGCTAAACATACAGACATAGGGTATTTGAAAATGAAGGTAAGATCAACAATCAATAAGTGGGATCTCCTAAAGCTGAGAAGCTTCTGTAAGGCCAAGGACATTGTCAATAGGAAAAAACGATAACCTACAGAATGGGAAAAGATTTTCACCAACTCTACAAGTGATAGAGGATTGATCTCTAAGATATATTCTAAGATATATAAAGAGCTCAAGAATCTAGAACCCAAAATTTTGAATAACCCAATCAAAAAATGGGGTTCAGAATTAAAAAGGGAATTCTCAGCAGAAGACCTACAAATGGCTGAAAGGCACTTGAAAAAGTGCTCAACTTCTTTAGTGATCAGAGAAGTTCAAATCAAAACAACTTTGAGATAACACCTGACACCTGTCAGATTGACTAAGATAAAAGTCACAGATGACAGCCTATGCTGGAGAGGTTGTGGAGCAAGGGGAACACTCCTCCATTGTTGGTGGGAGTGTAAGCTTGTTCAGCCACTCTGGAATGCAGTATGGCGGTTTCTCAGAAAACTTGGAATCAATCTCCCCAAGGATCCAGCAATACCACTTCTGGGTGTATACCCTAAAGACGCACAGTTGCACTCCAATGGCACTAGCTCAACTATGTTCATAGCAGAATTATTTGTAATAGCAAGAATCTGGAAGCAACCTAGATGTCGCTCAACTGAAGAATGGATTATCAAACTGTGGTACATCTACACAATGGAGTAAGAAAAAATGATATTCTAAAATTTGCAGGCAAATGGATGGATTTGGAGAATATCCTCTTGAATGAGGTATCACAAACCCAGAAAGATAATCAGGAGATGTGCTCACTCATTAGTGGACTCTAAACAAACAAACAAACAAACAAAGCAAAGCAAAGCATGCCCAAGCTGTAAACCACAACCACTGAATAGCTTGGGATCAGAAACACCTTGGACTGACTCCTTGGCTCCCACTCCCCCTAGAGGAACACCTGACTCAGTCTTGATGTTGGGGGCAGAAAGCTGGATTTGCCAGGAGTGGAGGCTGAACTAAGCAATACTGTGACCTTGGGACCGTCTGCCCATGGAGTGGATAGGGAGATGTGGAGAAGAGAGAATGACCTGATGTGGTGGGAGGGGGAAGGGACCTTGAATAAGGATATACAAGGATAGAAAATGTGACTTCTTTATTCATAATGATAAAAAAAAGGAAAAAGAAAGAAAGCCAAAGTATATAAAGGAGTTAGAGGAACAGAGGGGAAAAAAAAGAAAATGAAGGGCTATTGCTATCTTTTATTGTAAGGCACCATGTCCTGAAAACTCAATAGAGTCTCCTGGAGGTTGCAGTTGTCATGTGTACCATTAGCTATACAAGATAGACCTTTAATAGGATCTATGATGTATCTATCTCTGAATGTCTTAAAGAATAGCTTATTTTCTATTCAAAAATAGCAGGTGAAGAAGAGTCAACTTTGGGTGTGGACCAAATGCTGCCCTGTTCTTATCTTTTCCCTTGTTAGTCACTGATACCCAAGGAAGGGTTTTTGTCCTGTGGTAGACAGTATGAGTATATAACTATCTGCATTTTTCTGAGACCTCAGGGAAAGCCAAGTGTAGCATGGCTAAAACCTGTACCAAGGAACAACCAACTACATGAGGAACAATGTGTACTGAAAACTGAAAACAACTTGAGGCATGTAAGCATCAAGGTGGAAGTTTTCTGGCATCCTTGTCTTCTACTCTGAAGACAAGCTAACCTGAAGGAGTAGCCATCTGTAATTTGCAGACCCTTTTACCTTACCTTCCTTGCAGTAGCTTCCTGACTCCAAAGGGGCCCTGGCTGATGTGGTTTTATTTGGCAGAAGTGTCCTAACATGTTTATTCAGTTCATACCGACCTTCTTACGTTGCTAATTGTAATGTCTAGTTGTCATGGCACACAATAGGTGCTAATTCAAGATTTTAGATGAATGAAGATGATGCCTTAAACTTTATACCATTGCCCTTTCTAATCTATCTCCAGTTAGGGATGTTGAAAATGAATGGCAGCAATTAGATACAGGCATTTCTGACTTCCACGTAAATATTTTCCATTTTTGTAGTTGTATAAATGTATTCTTTTATAAAAATTATAATAGGAAAATTAGTAATGCCATAGACATGGATTTTTAAAAATTTTAAATATTAATGATTATCATTTTGAGGTTGCAGCTGTAGATCCCATGCACAAGGTCCTGGATTTGACCCCAAGCACCACACATGCAGTTCCCACACATAATCATTCTGTAATTCATCAAATATCTGGGTAAACATGTTATTTTGAAATAATCAAAATCATGTTAACCTTTAAAAAGTTTATTTTATAACTTCTATTTCTGTCCATCAACATTTTAGGAAATTTATAATCTACTAAATTTTATCGTAAGTTTGAAGCTATACCTTAGATTTGGTAGTAATTTTGAAGTTGATAATGAAACTGCTGGAGAGGAAAGGAATTCTCTTTCTTATTTTTAGCTAGGTTCATGTCCTAGCCCCTATAACAACACACAGACTAACAAGTTCAGTATATGAGCAACAGGACAACTTTCAGAAATGAGGATCTAAATGAATCAGAAAAAGTGGTGAATTGCTTAAGGATGGTTGTGTTGAAGAGAGGATCTTCATGTGGAAAACCTGCATCTTACCTTTACCAGTAGGTAAGGTACCTGCTCTCTAAATGTGGATCTGTGTCCTGTTATATGGGAAAAAATGAGGACATATAAGCATCAACTTGATCCTCTGCTATTTCTCTAATGTGCCACAACTTGCCAGAGTTAAAAGTAATGTTGTCTATGTCATCAAGATCACAGTGTCATATTACCATTTCTCTGCCAGCAACTAATATGTGCATTCAATCTTCAATAAATAGAAAATTTCTCTTAAATATAATTGTCCCTTTTACTTACATATTAAAATAAGTATTTAGAGACTTCTAAATAAAACTTAACAAAATAGTTGTGCTGGGCAGTAGTTTCCTCTGTTTTTTTTTTTTTTTTGTTCTGAGCATGAACTTTTTTTTTTCATTTTGTATTTATCAAGCAAAACCAGAAATTGAATTTAAAATGCTGATAAGTTAATAACTATAAAGAAAATAAAAATCATAAGCGTGACTTATCAAAGGTGATAATGCAAATAATTTGCTACACATAAAATTACTTTGTGTTCAGTTTTCCCTCTGGATTTTTTTTTTCCTATCCTTGTATATCCTCATTCAAGGTCCCTTCCCCCTCCCACCACATAAGGTCATTTTTTTCTTCTCCACAACTCCCCATCCCTTCCCTGGTCAGGGAGCAGACAGTCCCATGGTTCCACTGACCCAATAAAGCTTAGTTCAGTCTCCACTCTGGCAGATCCAGTTTTGTCCTCACTCCCTCAAGAGTGAGTCAGGTGTTCCTATAGGTGTAGTGGTGAAACTAATTTTGGAATATTTGGGTTTTTTTTTGTTTTTTTGTTTTTTTTCTGAGAAATAAGTTTATTTTTCTTTACATATAATCAATGTACATTATAAACACAAGTAAAAATGTCATAATGAAGCCATTTTGTACATCAAATATATGCTAATATAAAATACATTTTAAAAAAAGGGTTTTTAGGAAGAGTATAAGAAATGGTTTGGAATGATGCTTGAATGACCTCTAGAAGTTAAGAGGTTGGACTCTACATAACTAAACTTGCATTGTGGAAAAGTTCTTTTTTGATATACTTAAAACTTAACAGCACAAATTGCTCCCATGTTTTCTACTCTTTAGCATTATGTTCATTTTGGTTATCTTAGGCTTTCCTGTGTAGCCCTGGCTATCTTAGAACTTGCTCCGTAGACCGGGCTTGCCTGGAGCTCACAGAGATCCACCGATTGAAGGCATGCACCACTACTGCCCTTTTAGGCTTTCCTTGTATTGCTAGAGAATCTAAAATGTTTATGATCAAACTCACAAATGGATGACCTGGTCTTTTGTCTTGTAGCTTTTGCGAATCTTTTAATTACAATGTTGCCAACTACCATATTTCATGTAGAGATTGTATATGCATACACATATTCCCCAGCTTAAAAATTACATAAATACTTGTCACATTTCTATATTGCAGCACTCCCATGTGACCTGATCCTGCTAGGGTTATTCAGGTTGGTATACAGCTGGCAGGCTATGCAGTATCTGCCCCCTGCAGCTTCCTGGCTCAACATCCTTATATATTGGTCTCTCAACCTATCAGAAGAACATGGGGGCTAGGGTGGGGATTTCAGTGGTGAAGACCAAGTTTGAGTTTACTATCTTAAGCCAGCCTGAAGTAGCAGCTAGAGGTCTAAGAACATTCTGGATCTTTAATTATGTTTTCTTCTCCTAGTAAGAGAAAATTTTTATTTAAAAAAGGAAAAAGTGTCAGTCACACATTTTGCATGAAAACCAGTTTGGAGACAGGGTTTTGCTAAATATTTAGTCTAGGCTGGCCTCAAATTCAAGATCCACCTTCTTCAGCTTCCCAAGTACTGAGGACTCAGGGGTGGGTCAAACTTTGCAAAAGCTACTAAGTTATAATTTGGAATGAGACTCAGGATACCTGGGTCTACTTGCAGTTTCTTTTCTGAGACAGGGTCAGATTAGCCTTCACCTCCTGGTCCCATGCTTCTTTGAAGTGCTGGGATTACAAGGACACACTACCACGTCTGGTTCTGCTTACTCTCTGGATAAGCAGAATGGCTGAACAAACTTCCTGTGTCCCTTACCAAACAGGAAAAACACTGCTATAGTTACAACTTTTCAAAAAAGATTTGAGTTCTATGGGAATTGAAAATGCTAGTATCTCAGTGAGTGTTCAAACAGACTTGTTTTTAGACACTTCTGTAGCTTAACTGGACATTCTGTGACTAGTACTGTGTGATAATAGATGCTATTCTACCTCATTCTGACATGTTATAGAGCAAGAATGACCCTGACTATTCTGGTACTTTCAGCATAGACTTCACCACACTAATTAGTTCGTGAAATCCTGCATTCTGAAAGTGACCACGATCGGTAAATTTGTGCAATTTGGCATCCAGCCTATTTGCCATTTCTTGTTCTTTCCAGGGAAGGAAGGGATCATCAGTGGAGCCAAACTGTACAATGTGGGGGCAGTTGGCCATGATCTTCTCCCACTGCCAAGGGCAGCTGAAGTACCCACTTGCACACTCATTTTCATCTCCCAAGTCTGATGTGTATGCAGACATTGCAATACAATAGCATATACCGGATGAGTCTCTGCATACCTTATAGCCGCAATGGTCCCGGAGCTGTGCTGTGCCCTATGATGATGGTCTTCTTGTCACAGTGCAGCTCTGTCTCCAAGAAGGGCAGCCAGATGCTCTCTAGGGCTGCAATTGGGTCAGGCATGTTTTTAGCCAAACACTGAAAACCGGGAATCTGCTCCAGCCCAGCCATACCAGCTGTGGGTGGCCACATCCCCGCCTCCGTTCCCGGGAACAATCACTGCCTTGCTAGGGAGCGCCATGAATGCAAACGTCAGAGACCCCGGCCCAGCTCAATTTTGGAATATTTGGATCAGAGTAATACACGCTCCTCTACTCAGAATGACAAGAAGTAAGCATGGAGAATTTAGGGCACTGATGGGGATGTTTCCTTCCCTAATGAGTGTTGTTTCTCCTGAGTGGCAGTTTTATCAGTTTAGACCAAACTTAATGAAGCCTGGACATCTGTGAGCGATTAAAAGTAAGCAAGTACCTTTGTTAGGCTAAACTGTCCCCTTCTTCCTTAATCATATGGATGGTGAATCAAGCTAAACCTGAAGGAGTAAGTAATTTGCAGACCCTTTTACTTTTTAAGTGAATGAAAGAAATAAAGTATTAGGTAACAAACATTGACTTGAGTAGAATTTGAGGAGAACAACTCATTTAAAAAGAAATGTCAAGAGTGGAGTGCATGGCCTTTCATCACATGTGCATTTGATACCTGACATGAGCCCACAGTCCTTTGCATGAAATTCCTGCAAGAGCCACATGAAAGCCGACGAGAACATCGGGTTGTGTATACAGCAGGCCTTTTCACAAGTATCTGATAGGTGCATGGCTGTAATTCTTAATCCTCAGGTTGCCACAAAACTCAGGTACTACAGAAATGCATAAAAGTAAAATGCCTTTTGACTTTAAAACAATTTAAAATTATTTACTCCGTAAATAATTATTACCTAATTTACAAAAAACCTAAATTCTGTTGGTTAACTTCATGGGGCTTATTTATTACATTCATTCATTGCTTCCAGATGATGATAGCTGTTTATCCACTGTTCCCTCTGAATTGTATCTTAACAAGATTATTCTCCTTTTCCTAATTTATTGAACAAGCATGAAATATATTTATACAAAAATTAGCTGCTTAAATACTTCCTTGATGAAAAACATAGCTGTTGTAATTTTATTAAGAATTTTAATCAGGGAAAAAGATGACCTTTGAAATTTTCTTCTACCTCATATTCTATTTGTCTGTGTGTTTCTTTCTTTATATGATTAGAAATCTTTATGACTTAATTAAATTTTACATAGAAAACATGTGACTAGACAGTAACAATTTGTTTTAAAAGAAAACCCTTAAGGAAACAGTTAATAAATGAATATAACTAAAAGGAGACCTGTTGTTTCTGAAAATACTAAGTCTTCCAGTACAGTGCTTCGCTTATGCAAGAAAAATGCACATTGCCTTGCTTTGGGTTGAGAAAAATATCCTTTGAAGATGATCCAAAACGGCTCTGTTTTCCATTTCTTTTGATGCAAGTTTCCAAGCCTTTTGGGGATCCGCTGTAATTGTTGCCTGTCTTTGATCACCTCTTCATACCATACCCCAAATACTAGCTCCTGAGCATACTGCCTTGATAAGATGAATCAAATTTTTGTCTCAAGACTGTTAGATAAGAGATGTGGGGATGGGATGGGGGATGTAAGGCGGGAAGAAAACTTTAAATACATTGTCAGTCCTAAAAAACTTTATGAAACAGTTTGCCTAGGAGTCTTGTCAAACGTTTAATTTTCAAGTTCCAACCCAACTTACAGATCATTATCTTCAGATTGGGGCTTGAAAGCAAACTTTTAACATTATTGTTGTATATACTATTTTCTACATTAATATTTTCATGCTGATTAACCCAAGACCACACTAAGAAGATCAAAAATTGTTATCAAATTCCTAATGCAATTCTTCAAATGAATGTCATGATAAATACCAATTCAAGTCTTTTCTCTGTAGGGGTACACAAGTAGGTGATTCCTTTTCTGTCCATCTTAAAGGGTCAGAAGACAAATTAACAAAAGAAAATCATAACAAATTATCATTTCAAAATTGTATTTTTCGCTTTGAAGAATAGGAGGTTGAATTTCTGTGACTCATTTTAAATAAGCTGGAGACAGAAATATAGAAGGTTGGAGGAAGTTCAGTTCTGAGGATTCTATCTTGGAGCATCATGTTCTGAGCACCAGCACATAGAAACGAATGTTTCAGATCAGGAAATTTGGTCTCAACTTTTTCCACTTAAAAATGAGAGCAGCAGCCCATACAGAGCAACAGCCACTATTTTCTAGAGATGATAGAAGGTAGAATAGATGATGTCGCACTCCATGTAAAATTACAATGCCAAGATCTGAGATACTTTTTAAAGCCCCCGAAGCTTTAATGGTAACTCAGTATCGCCTTCTCATGGAATTTACTCACCAAATCAAGTTATCTTACCAGAGAGATCCGGTCTCATTTCTGTTTGAATAAGTGGGCACTGTGAAGGTTGCAAAGGCCCAGTCCCTTTGCCTTGAACTTGGAAGACCCAGAAGGCCTATCTCAACCCCGGAGTCAATTTGATATTGCAATCCAACTTCCACTTTTCCAGCCCTGCCTCCATAGTAGGGCCCCACCCAGCTGGACTGTTCTTCCATACTACTTCCCAGAGAGCACATCCTGCAGATAGATGTCAGAGTCCACTCTAGGGAACTGGACCTGAGACAAATAAGTTCTAAATGCAAATTTGGTGCTAATGTAACAACACATTGGTTGATTATTGACTCCTTTTTTTGTTTCATTTTTGATTCAATAAATGTATTAATTGTACAATTAAAAAAACCAACAAGAGCAGCAAACAGAAACTGGGCAGACAGTTTTAGCCTGGGTACTTAAAAGGAACCAGTTTTGATTCTTTTTCTCAGCTAGGAGCTAGAGATGTCCTTGGTCCTATGGGTAGGTTTGCCCTTGCTAGAAGTCAGGGTTGTGAGAAAGTAGGTCTGGTTTGTTATTTTTATTTTCATTTTACCTCGAATGAGCACCCTTGTCTAAAAACCATTTGTGAGAAACAATTTTAACGATGAGTCACCCAGACCCATTTTGAGTGGACAAAAATATGATTAACACATCCCCCATTCTTTGTGTCTCACTGTAGTTTCTACTGTGAGTCCCATGAGAAGACTCTAGATTGACACTCAGTGGTACTCCATATTCATGGACCCATTCCTGCTATGTAGGAGATCAGCCTTTATTCTCTTAGATGGTCACTTGAAATTCTACATAAAACTTCCTTCTGAAATTTACCTTTTTTGATCCATGAATTTCATTCTTGAACTTAGAGGAACGGGAAACTGGAGAACACTGTACTTCGGTAGATTTAATGGTTGTTGATTTTCACCACTGTAGATCCCCAAGCTACACTCTATCTGAGACAAGAGAGGCTCCATCTCAAATGTTAACTGTCAGAGAATCAAAATACAAAATTTTAAAAAATAAGGGAGATATGCAAGGCATACACAAATGGAACCTACTTATAACCTAAACAAATTATTTATAGAATATAGTGATAAAAAGATTCCTTACATGCACAAATATAAATCTAATTCACTTTTATTATTGCTCTTGCTTTTTCAAGACATTTGTCTCAGATTATATTTGAGAAATAATAATTGAAAAAGTTGATGTGTATATATAGATGGACTGAATATTTGTGTATTTTTCAGGAAGGGTATTGTGCAGCTAAGGATGTCTTTGGACTTTGGGTCTTCCTGACTCTGCTAGGTAGCTAGACAGGTGTCAGCAAACTTGAAGGTTACTGAGGATGGCTTCCTTTCACATAATCATCTTTGGACACTTCTTGTTTCCATGGTAACACTAGAAAGGGAAGCATCAACTTTCCTTTCATATTTCAGAGTAAGAATTGAAAATAGTATCTGAAAAAATGGAAATACCAGGGCTTTATTGAATCTGAATAAACAAAGAAACAAAAAACCATAAACCATGAGCATCCTCCCGCAAAAGCTTGGAGAGATGACTCTGTCCTCTGATATTCCAGATTATTTTATTAAATATACAATATATCACCACAATAAGGTGAAAATGGACTTCTTGGGATTGATTACCAGTTTTATGAGAAATTGCCATACTGCATTCCAAAGTGGCTGAACAAGTTTACATTCCTACCAACGATGAAGGAGTGTTCCCCTTGCTTCACATCCTTTCTAGCATAGGCTGTCATCTGTGTCTTTAATCTTAGCCATTCTCACAGGTGTAAGGTGGTATCTCAAAGTTATTTTAATTTGAATTTCTCTGATGACTAAAGATGTTGAGCAATTTTTTAAGTGTCTTTCATTTTTCTGCTGATAATTTCCTTTTTAGTTCTGAACCCCACTTTTTAATTAGGTTATTTAGGGTTTTGCCCTTTAGTTTCTTGTATTCTCTATATATTTTAGAGATCAATCCTCTGTCATTTGTATGATTGGTGAAAATCTTTTCCCATTCTGTAGGCTGTTTGTTTTAATGACTGCGTCCTTGGCCTTACAGAAACTTCTCAGTTTCAGGAGGTCCCACTTATTGATTGTTGGTTTTAGTGTCTGTGCTACTGGTGTTAAATAAGAAGTGGTCTCCTGTGCCAATGCATTGGAGGGTATTTCGCACTTTATTTTCTATCAAGTTCAGTGTGGGTGAGTTTATGTTGAGGTCTTTGATCCACTTGGATTTGAGTTTTATGCAGGGTAATAGGCTTGGATCTATTGGAATTTTTCTGCACACTACCAACCAGCTATGCCAACACCATTTGTTAAAGATACTATCTTTTTTCCATTGAATATTTTGGGCCTTTTAGTCGAAGATCAGGTGTTCATAGGTTTTTGGGTTATTGCCCATATTCTCAATTTGATCTCATTGATTCACAAGTCTGTTTTTATGCCAGTACCAGGCTGTTTTTATTACTGCAGCTGTATAGTATAACTTGAAGTGGGGATGGTAAAAATCTTTTCCCATTCTGTAGGCTGTCACGTTTTTTTATTGACTGTGTTCTTGACCTTACAGAAACTTCTCAGTTTCAGGAGGTCCCATTTATTGACTGTTGTTCTTAGTGTCTGCACTACTGATGTTATATTTAGGAAGTGGTCACCAGTGCCAATGCGTTGGAGGGTATTTCACACTTTTTTTTCTATCAAGTTCAGTGTAGCTGGCTTTATGTTGAAGTTTTTGATCCACTTGAATTTAAGTTTTGTGCAAGTTGGTAGGTTTGCATCTATTTTATTTTTTCTACACACTACCATTCAGTTATGCCAACACCATTTTTTGAAGATACTATCTTTCTTCCATTGAATATTTTTGGCCTCTTTGTCAAAAAACAAGTATTTGTAGGTATGTGGGTTAATGTCTGGGTCTTCAATTCGATTCCTTTGATCCACAAGTCTGTTTTTATAGGCATATACCCTAAAGATACACATTCACACCCCCAAAGCATTAGCTCAACTATGTTCATAGCAGCATTATTTGTAACAGCAAGAACCTGAACACAACCTAGATGCCCCTCAAGTGAGGAATGGATTAACAAGCTGTGATACATCTATACAATGGAGTACTACGCAGCAGTAAGAAAAAATGATATCCTAAAATTTGTAGACAAATGGATGGATTTGGGGAATGTCCTCCTGTGCAAGGTTTCACAAACCCAGAAAGATAAGCAGGGGATGTACTCACTCATTGTGGACTTAAAAAAAAAGATGTAATTTTATACAAGAGCTCAAGGCTAGAACATAGCTAAATGACACAGTGCTTAACTTCTGCACTGATGGCCTCTGCCAGGGGTGTGGGTGAATAAGGACTTTTCTGTAAGGGACTGGCCACAGGGAGTTTAATTATGCTTCAGTAAGTAAATGAGCAGCATAAATGGCTTTTTTGTAAATGGGGGGATTATAAGAGTGAGTATGAAACTGAGAGGATTGATAATTGAGTTTGATGGGGTACATGATGTAAAATCACTAAATGATAAGTAAAAATATTATGCTGGAAAAATATCATCAAAAACAAGATTAATAAAAATGTTTTCAACTTAAAAAAAGAAAAGAAAATGGCCTTCTGATCAAAAGAAGTTCTAAGTTCTACTTATGGCCCTGAATAACATTCTAAATTGCCTGAAACATTACATATTACTGTCTCTTCCCTTAAGAGTTAATCCAACTGGGTCTGTCAATCACTTGGTCAAAGACCCTCCTCTAGGAAAGCTGAAGAAATGGTAAGGAGATGTGTGGAATAATTATCTAATTAACTATATGATAAATTCGTATTCTCTGGAGCCCTTCTACCATGCAGTTGTTTACAGATCTTCAACTTGCTGTCTCAGCTGCTGAACTGTCCTAAATTTTTGGCCACTAATTCAGAAAGACTTAATTTTCTTCACCTTCTCCCGTAAGCTCATCCAAACAACTAGCAAAATTTACTATTCAAATGCCATTATTATTTTTTTCTCAAACTCCAATAGAGTGTTTCTAGAGTTTTTTTTCTGGGTCCATTGAAAAATTATTTTATCAACATAACTAAGAACCCCAAAAAAGGAATGCTATAGGGATGAATCCTCTTCCCCTTACAAGAACTCTGGCAGAACCCAGCACAGCCTTGTCCTCCCTATGTAATGAGCAAGTCCCAAGCCTGGTCTAGGATTTGAATCACCCAGAGAGAAATTTTGGAGACCTCATTGTGTCTACATGGAAGCATAGAAATGAGTTATACATTCTAAATTCAGTGTCAAGAGAGCAGGAGCAACATTTTAGTTGCTTATTAGTGGGAATTTATTGCTGAATGGGAATTTATTGCTGTGGGAAGCACTGGCTTAAGGGGCATTAAGATAGCTGGGTTAGGGAATCCCTCTAAGGGCATGTGTAGGGTGCAACAGTGCCTAGGTAGTCCTGGGAGAGGGCTCCAAAATAATAAAACCAAAGGACTCAGGATAACCACCCCCCCATGGATTCACTGTAGTTCTTGCTCCCCATGAGAGTGTGAGAGGCTTCATAATTTTAGTAGCATCTTTACCTTCCTCCTGATTCCTGGGATTACAGATGTTGGCTATTATACCCAGTTTATACAGTCCTGAGTATTGACCCCAGGTTTTCATGCATGACTGGCAAGCACTCTACCAACTAAACTACACCCTCTGCTGACATATTACTTTGTAACAAACATTTCCACATTTCCAACTTGAACCACTTCAATATGCAACTGGTTTTCATAATCTTTAAAAATCCTTTTGATTTTTCTTTAACCCTCACATATCTTCGTTAGGAGATAAAATAGCATGCCATTCTCTCTCTCTCCCTCTCTCCTTCTCTCTCTCCCTCTCTCTCTCTCTCTCTCTCTCTCTCTCTCTCTCTCTCTCTCTCACACACACACACACACACACACACACTCACACACACACACACAGAGTTAGTTCTTGGCTATGACTTCAGTTGTAGGTATACAGTTGAAAATTGGATCACTATGAAAATTCCTATGAATTAAACGTTTTATTAGCAACTTTAACTATAAAATTATAGAGAATTTCAACAAAATAGTGCCATGCACAACCTCGTCCCGCAAGGAGGATGCGACACCAGGCTCTTCTTTCAGCAGTTTTATTCAGGAACCTTGAATTCTGACTTCTGACTTACTCACTTACAACGGGGACTGACTGACTTGCTACATCTTCTCTCTTCATTCCTTCTCTGGGGAAAACCCACCTGCAGCCTAAATAGCCTCTGGGCAGCCAACCCCAGTATGCCACGTGGGCACCACTGATAGGTCCAGGTACACGGAAGCAAGCCAGATCCTCAGCCTAGCCAATTATGGGATAGTTTGTCACTGAGAGCACTCACCATGTGGAAGGTGGAGGGCGGAAGCTAGCACCATCTTTAAGGCGTGGCTACACGCAGCTCTCCACAAAATAGAAATGAATATCAATAATTAGCTATTGTAAAATGGTTAAATAAGAGACAAAATTAAATGGTATGATAAAAATATAACATTTGCTCACACACAAATACAAAAGAATACTGTTGCTATTTGTTCACCTTTCTTATAGGTGAGTATCACAAGTTACGACATGTCTTTTTCTTTAAGTTAAATGCTAATGCACTTATGTTATGGTAGCATTAACATACATAATGATAACCTCATAACCAGTTGTAGCTTAAACTGTTCTTCCTTAAAGCTGGTTATCATGGTGAAAAATGTTTGGGCTTTATGATTTTTAAGTATAGGTTATAAGCATATTTATTTTCTACTGCAAATAAACTAACTACACATTTTTACATTTGGCAGAGGACAATAGAGAGGAGATTCCTTTTCTTGCCCTTCCTAAAAATATTCTAAATAGAGGAAAGAACTGGATTTTAGGGAAGAGGTTTTTCCTACAGTCAGTGTGTTTCTGAGAGATGCATGCATTTTACATTCTTATGTAAGGTAAGTACAGTTTTCTTTCACCTAGGTTTAAATTGGTAAATAAATGCTCATACTCTGTTATTACTCCCCAAAAGGTATTAGGCAATGGAGCTGATGCAGAATTATTAAGTTCCCATTTTATCTTCATTTCAAACAGAAAAGAATAATTTCCATTCCTTTCAAAGATAATAGGGAAGTCTTACATTTCTCCTTTTCTAGTTTGTCTCTAATCAATAGAAGATTGGCAATATGATATAACAATTATTGGTGGCAAAATGTCATAGTTTCTCTATCCCCCTTTTCTTTCTTTTTCTTCCTTCCCTCTCATTGTATTATAGATGGTCATTTAGAAACTACTTAGTCATTATTTCAAGTTAGAAAATGAGCATCCATTACCCTTTTTATGTACGTTATTACACAAACCTCTTCTCTATTATGTAATTATCAGGCAATAGAGAAAAAATTGTCAGAATATAACTAATGGTTTTCCATGCTCAAATTCCCTCTGTTTTTTCTATGTGAATTATCAGCATTGAGAACTGAGTAGGATATATGTATATGTCTGATCCCTAGAACAGAGTTTGTGATGATGTCTGTTTTTTTACTGGACGTGCGCTACTTTAGCACACTTGTATTAGGTACTTAGAGATGTTACTTTTGCAGCCTAACATCAGTCAGATTAGGTGAGTGATTGTGCTAAATAAGTCATAATTTTGTCAGATTTCTATAACAAGAGAAAAAAATACGCTGTATTGTCTGTAAAACTAGTTGTTGATTAGGAAATTTGATGGTGCCTTCCTACTGCACAAATTCTATTTGGTATTATTAATAAAAACCTGGAGCCAGATATTCGGGAAAGATTGAAATATCAGAGAAACAAGCCACAGCTAGTGCTCATCTAGCCAACTTCTTAGGCCAAAAAGGGTCCTGTCTCCATGAATCTTTAAACTCAGTGCCTGAGTTTTGAGCAGTAAAGGAATGCATTCAGTCTCCTCTCGCCTTATCTTTCTTTCCCTGCCCAGCTATCTCAATTTCTAGTTCAACTTTCCTAGTGCTAGGATTAAAGGTATTTGCCACCACCACCTGGCTTTTTTTGGTCTTGAACTCTCACAGACCCAGTGCTGGGATTAAAGGCATGAGTTACTGCTCCCTGACCTTCATGGAATGCCTCTGTGGGTGGCTCTATCCTCTGATATTTCAGACTATTTTTATTAAATATTCAATGTATCACTACACCATTCTATTTATTATTTTGAAAGGCAAAAAGAATTTATTTTAATATTTATTGTTAAGCTATAATGTTTTTCTCTTTGTTTCCACTAGGGTTATCATTTACAGATTGGTACATGACAAACAGCAAAAAAGATGAAGTATTTGGTTAATTGTAACTCTAATGCTTATAATAAAATTATCTCTTCTGAAGGGAACTTATACTTTGAATTATGGTAATAAATGGCCAAGGGGGCGGGTATAGTGCCCTTGGGTCCTCAAGTGAATTAAAAGGGAGCTCTTCAAATCAAGATGAATAAGAAACTATATAGAACATCTTGATGAAAGAAAGGATAGCAATATGGTTTAGCAGTTAAGAGAGTATGAATGGGCAGTGTGTGTGTGTGTGTGTGTGTGTGTGTGTGTGTGTTTGTGTGTGTGTATGTGCATGTGTGCGCACATGTGTAAGCCTTTGATTGTGTATCAGGGTATGGACTGAGTTCTCGTCTTCAAATTTTACATGGCTTATGGGATTGACAAACTCAGGTATCTAACTTTGCACAGCAACTGTCTTTTTCCTCCTAGAGCATATTCCAGGCTCTAGACTTCACTTTTCTATGTAATTCAAGACTAAGGGCAAGGGAATGGTGCTACTCACTTTCAGGGGGAATCTCTTAATTTCAGTCAACCTAATAGAGACAGTCCTTGAAAAAGCATGGCCAGGGGTGAGGGTCATAAATGGTAACATCTCAAGTCAGGATCAATATGAACCATCAGAAAAACACAAAAGATCATAAATACTTAAAATACTCATGAGCAAAAGAACAGCTCAGGGGCTATCACAGTATGTGATTTTGTTACTAGGTAAAGGTTTCTCCTGGGTTTATTGCAAAGAAAATAATTCAATCAAGACACAATTCATGCTATACTCCGGAGAGATTTTAGAGTAGGTTGACACAAACCATGTAGACAACAGCCCACTGACAAAGTATTGTGGAGTTTTAAGAAGTTTTTAACAAGGCAACCACATATAGCATGACCACAATTTACTTACCAAATCAGAAATTTTTTTCTATTTTAGAGTATTTCTTCTCATAATCCTTGAAGGGTCACAAAAGGGTAATGAAGGAGGGACACTAACCAAATGATACTGTAATGAATTAAAGTCATCTGAGGATGCAGATAATGTTTTAGTGAGTATGTATGGAAGTTGAGGGATAGTCCCAGTGCTTGGATTTCTCTCTTTTCCCCAAACTCCAACATAATATTTATCAATTGTTTGGGAATTTTGTACAAAGCACCCCTATTATACTTGCTTCCCATTTCTCCCAAGCACACCCTCCCACCATTGTACCCTCCATTCCCTCAAAGCAAGCAAGCAAGCAAACAAACAAATCCATTTTGTGTTGCCCATATACTTATTGGAGCATGGCCTAACTCCCAGTGGACCGTCTTCCACTGTCCACTTAGTTAAAGAAAACTAAGTCTTCCCACCCTTCTGCCAGACTCATCAACTATGAAGAGCTATATTTCAGAATCTTTATCACAGTTTTAAGAACTCTCTTCAATAGCCTCCTGTCTGAATTGTTTCTTTCTTTTGGGTGGGGGCTATCATGGAAGCTTTCAGTGTCTCCCATTCTCAGTCATTGACATCACCACAAAAGAAGCTTCCTTGCTTATAGAAACTGGTAGCAGCACAGATCATGGACTCTCACATGGTTTTTATTGGCAGCACAGATTGTGGGCTTTGTACAGTGAGGAGAAATCAACTGATTTCAAGGATCTTTAATCAAAAAAGTGAATGTGTGATGTGGTATGTCTTGTTGTATGCTGTGAATTACCATTGGTCAATAAAAAAAAATTGTTTTGGCCTATAGCAAAGGAGCTTAGAGGGAGGTAGGAATTCCAAGCGTAGATAAAAGAGGAGGGCAGAGTCAAGAGAGATACTGCGAGCTGCCACCAAGAGAGAAAAATGTAATAGAGATTAATCCACTAGTCACATGGCAAGACATAGATTAAGAGAAACGGATTAAGTTGGAAGAGCTAGCTGATAATGAGCTTGAGCCTCAAGCCGAACAGTTTGTAATTAATATAAGCCTTTGTGTAATGGGACTACAGCTGGGAAGATTCCTTGAGACTGTGGGCCCAAATGGAACAGAAACTTCAGACTACACATGTGAGATGTTATTAAGAAACTAAGGCAGTTTATTTATGCCTAGCTTCCTGCCTAGCCAGAAGCAACTAAGATACAGTTGGCATTTGACTTGGTTATCTCATATTTAACTCCTTGCCTAATTAGGCTTAATTTCAAGTTGTACTATAGAGCCACAATAACAAAATATACATGGTGCTGGCAAAAAATAATCCAAAAAAACACCAAATCAGAATAAAAACCCAGAAATAAATCCAGGCACTCCCACCCACCTACTCACACAAATAGAAAATATATATCATATAAAACATCTTGATTATTGATATTAACAACATGGTAAAGAATAGGTGCTTTTTATTTTCCATATTTTATTAATAAGCTGACAATGATAACTGAAATTAGACTTTAGAGAATTGCATTATATTCTTAACTTTGCTGCTTAATGCAAATCACCATGAATTTACATTACTTAAAAAGCCCAATATTAGTTTATCTAGATCATTCATTAATTGATTTTGAAGTAGCACCTATATAACGTTAGAACTGGATGAGGCTAAGTCTTTAATTTTGTAGGAAAGAAAATTTATGCACCCAAAGATATGGTATATGGTATATTACTAAATTTCCAACATCAGGCCAGATGTTGGAGAAAGGAGTAGATTGGAGCCTGAAACTTTTATTTCTTTTAAAATGTAATTTAATTTACTTATCAATTAATTAATTATATTGGCTAATGTCTGGGCCAGAACCTAATACAACAAATGGCTTTTTGTTTTAAAAAGAGAAAAAGGGGAAATGTAGTGGGATTATGTTATGTTTCCTGTCATTTTAAATATTTGGCCCACCTATGGGTTTAATAAAAGCTGACGAGCCAAAAAGCAGACAGGAAGTGTGAATGGGTCTACCAGGCTAAGAAAACTCTGAGTACAGGAAGAACAGAGACAGATGCCAGAGAGCCTCCAGGGAAAGCCACCACAGACGTGATGAGGAGATAGCAGCAGACACAGAGGAAAGAAGCTGAAAGGCTGCTATAAGAAAAGGTACCAAGTTGTGTGGCTGAACAAGATGGGTTGAGTTCAGATGAAAGAGTTAGCAAATTATATGCCTGGGCCCTAGGTCAATCAGCATAAAAATAATATAAGCCTGTGTGTGATTATTTGAGGCAAAGTGAGGCTGAGAGTGGAGGAGCTAAACCTCTGGGCTAGAATGGAAAGTCTGGCCCATAAACCTTTTACAACAATTGTCTCTCTCTCTGTGTGTGTGTATGTGTGTTTAAGTGTATGTGTGTTACTCTGTGTATGTGTGTAGATCAGAGGACAATTTAAGAAATTCAGCTATCTCTTTCCACAGTGTGGGTTTCAGAGATTAAACTCGGGTCATTAGGTGCCTTAACCTGCTCAGCCACCTTGTGTTTGAGTAGTCATCCTTGTTTACCTGGCAATCACACCATATGCTATCCTGTAGGAACTGAGGCATGTGATGGTACCACCACCAAGAACAAGAATAAAGGATACAACAAACAGCAACAATTGACTTGGAAAGTTTCTTTATTGACATTTTGCTAAGCTAAACATTTTTATGGTTGAGGAAGACCATAATTACTTGAAATTCATCTTCTAAGAAAATATTAAGGTATAAAAGCCTTTCACCATATACACAAATTTCTATTAGATTTTTAAACTTTGAACTAATTAAATATTAATGCACAGTTTGAGTGCTTATGCAATGCTTCCACATAACATCTCCCATTTATGCTGTATTGCCCATTTATATCAAGGACACTGCTACAGAGGACAGTAGAAGTGAAATTTAGCCATCACCTTATGTAACTAATCTAATAGGGAACTAAATAAGACAATGCTAATAGCAGGCACTGGTATAATTAGGCAAAAGAGGAATAAAACAAAACGTAAACAAAATTATCTATAGCAATTGACAAGAAGAAATGCACTATTAGCTAAAAGTATTTAGTGCAGAGCTTGGGTTTGGATTTTTAATACGGTTCATTCAACAGCCATTTTCTTCCTTCCTAAACCCCTCCCTCAGCTCTAGTCAAGTTAGGAGAGAAGGAAAATACTAAGAGGTAGGTGCCGTAATACAGTGTAAATAATCTTGCTAGAGCTAAGAGTAGGATTAGAAAAAAGAAATCATTTAAAAAAATAAAACTACTCTTCACAAGTGAAAAGCAGAAAATGCAGCTCAACAAGACAAGGAGACTCTCCTTTCTGACAGAAAGGATAGAACTTGGGGTAAGAGATAATTTTATCATCACATCAAGTAGTTTTCAAGGTGCTTTATAGTGTCTCAATTTAATGTGCATAACATTTGTGGGCTAGATACACAAGAACCAGAATTGTCAGAAGGAAATAATGGGACAAAGAATATTTAAATACTTAATGTCATATGAGAAATTCATGGCAATTCTGAGATTAGAACTTAGGCATTCCAGTGGATCAAAGGCTGTTCTTGACAACTATGTAAAATAGGTTTTACATTTTGAGGCCATTTCATCGGAAACAGGCAAAATAGAATTTATTAAAGATGCTTGTTTTAGTTTTAGGAAAATACTGAAAAAGATTTTGAAATGCGGTGAAAAGTAAAGGGTACAGTTTTAGTCAATCAAGTGGCATGGAAAAATACAACCAAGTTAAGAGACATGTGGAAAGAATGAAAAACACCATGACCAGAGAGACGGTGCAGCAGTTAAGAACACTGGCTGCTCTGAAAGAGGGCATGGATTCAAATGCTAGATTCACATGGTGGCTCACATCTTCAAAGGATTCAATACCCTTGTCTGGCCTGCTTGGATACTAAGTATGCTTGTTTTGTACATACATTTTTTTTAAACCTCTCTCTGTCTGTATCTCTCTCTCTCTTTGTGTGTGTGTGTGTGTGTGTGTGTGTGTGTGTGTGTGTGTGTGTGTGTGTGTGTGGAGAGAGAGAGAGAGAGAGAGAGAGAGAGAGAGAGAGAGAGAGAGAGAGAGAGAATAAAATCCTGGTTCTATAATGAAAAGAACATAGATAGCCAGAGAAACTCAAGAGCATTCTCATTCTCATATACTTGGAGTGTTGTAAAATTAACTGGGGACTGCTTTTTCTGGGGTAAGACATGAGATTTTGTTGAATTAAGAAGAATTATAACAAGCTATAACTTCTTATAACAAGTCTTCACTCTAACTAAGCAAGTGGCCTTCACCATTTGATCTCTTGCTTATTATTCTGGTAGAACCTCTCAAGGCCTCTGAAATGTAAAATTTTTCCTGTCAAGGAGCATATCCTTTAGAAAATGTCAATGCTTAACTCTGTTCATACTAACAGATGTTGTAAAGGGGCTCAGGCCAGAAGAAAGAACCCATGGCCAGCTGTTTCATAGACTATAATTACAACCTTCATAAATGAATCACTTCCTTTGGCTGGTAGTAGCGGGGGCTGAGCACAGCATTCCCTGAGTTAAAAACTCTGGAAGTGGTTCATTGCAGGAGCTTTTCCATCAGGTCTTAGAAATGAGGCATGAAATAACAGTCATCCTGCTTGTCTGTAAATGCAAGTGAGCAGCCTGGTAAGCCCATATGAGAAAAGTCATCAAGTTCTTGGTAATGTAATTGATTTGACTTATTAGGCTGTTGTTTAGAATATAAAAACCCAACTATACAACATAATCTGGTATACAGTGTGCTAATTAACCAGCTGGGCTAGCTTTTATAGACTTAATTTTACAGATTTCCTTGAGGACCTAATGTAGTTTGATGACTCAGAGCTATATTTTCCTCCCGCTAGAACTTAATAGTCATGGCTCCTGTTTTTCTTCTGTGAGATGACATGGATCTCATCTTTGTTTCTTTTGTTAGATGATCTTCTTTCATACAGAAATCCCTCTGTAGATATCAATATTAGATACTGCCTTGACGTAGTTCTGCTATGCTTAATAGTCATATTGTAGGAAAAAGGATTACATTTCAGAACTCATCATCCCAGGGTGAAATAGAACAGAAATAGATTAGCAATAAGGACTGTGTTGAAGCTAAGGATATGAGCTTGGTGTAAAGAAAGAGAGGACGTGGAAAACCAATTAGCTGCAAGCTTTTACTGAACAAAGCAGTGTGGGCTGTGAAGAAAGAAGAAACAACAATAATAGCAGTCCTCTTTTCAGACTGAAGTCATTCAGTTCTGGAAGCATTAGAACAATATACCAATCAAGGTCTTTAATTAAATTTTTAATGATAAAATAATTATTGCTTAATGTAATAAGATCATAAACTATAAAGGAAAACAATTACATACATATTCTGACTGTGAATTATGGCAATGCATTTTCTTATCTCACTTCCTGTTCAAAATCTTATTTACCTACTCAGTCACTTTGAGCACATAATTTTATATTCACTCTTTTTAGTCAGTTTGATGACATTAACAATTTTAAACATTATAAGTCTTTTGAACTTATTGTTATTTTTACAACTGAATTTATAATTACAGAAAAAAATAGAAGCTAAAGGAAATAAAAGTCATCACTGATTTTAATAGCTCATATATACATTCTCATATTGAATTGACTATGTACATAAAAAATGTAAGAACTTACTACGTATTATTTTTGTTACTTATTACTACATATTATTTTTGTTACTTGGCAAGATATTATGATTCTTTCTTTTTGTGCATTTGTATGTACACTTATGCACATTCAGAAGGTTTTTTAAAAGGTGAAAGATTTATGAGATTTGAAGGGAAAGCAGATTATGGGGTACTTACATTTTATAAGTACATACAAGTACTCATTGTTTTTGATTTAATAAACTCTCTAGTATCAGAGTTTATATTGTTTCACTTCATGTGTATTACTGCAATAATATGCTGGATATCTTATTTTAATTTTAAGTACATTTTCAGAGTCCGTGAGTTTGTTATAAATTTAAAAGTAACCTGCCTGCATGCAACAAGAGTAGAATGATTCTTTTAAGCAATCCAACTCTGTAAGAAAGAAGAATAGTATTATTTTAATATACATTTCTTTACATTATTAAGATTTAAGATTTATGTTTGAAAATTTTTATGTTTTCACAGTTATTGCATATTTATATATTTGTATTTTTTATGTAAATGTCAAACTGTTTATTTTGTAAGGAGAGCAATTTCTTTCATGTAGAATATTTCTTTATACTGTGTGAATGTATGCGACCATGATTGGTTTAGTATAAAAGCTAGGGCAGAGAGAATGCTGGAAAGAGGAGTAGAGTCAGGAGAGTCGAGAGGAGACATAAAGAGAAGCAAGATGGATGTGCTGTACTGAAAGAAGATCCCACCATACGGCAGAAGGTAGATAAGAAATATGGGTTAAGTTATAAGAGATAATTAGTAACAAGCCTATGGTAGCAGCTGAGCATTTATATTTATATTTGATAACAAGTCTCTATGTGGTTATTTGGGATCTAGTAGTCCTGATAAAAAATTCTGCCTACATTTTTTTTTGAATAATTTGTGCTTTCAATGTATTACCTAAAGGATTTGTTTTTATTATATTATACAAAGAAACTGTTCTTGTTGCTTATAAATTCTTAAATTTTAGAACCAAGGACAACTGGGACAAGAACCATCATGTTTTAATAAGGGTTAGATACAGAGTATGCTACTATTACAGCAGGAGCTTTGTATTGACTCACCATCACTAACATCACCAAAAGAATCAAAAAATTATTTTTTATTTACTTGAATATATTAGTTTCTTTTGTTTTTACTTTTGTTCTTTTAAAAAAAAATTTAGTTTGTGAGAAGTAGAGAAACTTAACTCTCTCTCTTCTAATGTTTGACCTGCCTAAAAGCAGTGGACTGGGAGTGTTTGAGATGGCAGGGTAGACAGAGTGAGAAAGCTGAAGGCCTACTGGGACTAAGGAAAAAACGATAGTAGAGGGCACCACCTTGATCCATCTATGGTGTAATGGTAAATTGGAAGAATTGTCTAAATCCAAGTGGCTGCTGACCACATTATGTTTTGCAATCACCCCATGTTGGCAATTATACTTCCCAGTTGCACTTGTTGAATTCCTTGTTTCTCTTATAAAGCACATTCACTTTGTTTACTAAATAAGTCAGTTCCAGGATTCAGCCACCACCTAGAAAATTGCTATCCTGATAAATACACTATTGTCTCCAGTTCAAATGGATTCATGTATATTTATATGATTGTAAATTTACCTCTCCTGTCTCCAAAAGTGCTCTAGTATAGTCCCTCATGATTTCTTTACTATTCAACTTAGCACAGATGTGATATAAACTTTACTTCCAATACCTTCAGTATAAAAATTAAAGCATAAGGCTTTAAAAATGAGTAATAATTCCTGATGTTGCTTCTTCCCCAATTTTGCATCCTTTTCTTTTTGAGCCCATTTCCTCTTTGTTGTACATAACACAAGGTACCATTCCTGTTTCTTCAACTTCAAGTTCAGCCATGTGGCATCTCTGATCCAGCTGGGGCGTTTGTTCCTTCTAATGAGTTCATATGATTACAGTGTGGCTCTTGAACAACTGTAGCATGAATTCTAATTGGTCTTAAGAAAAACCAAGAAAGAACCAGATATCAGGGTAAATGATCAAAAATCAGAGGAACCAGCCACAGCCACTAGAATGACTTCTTATTTCTAATGAATCCCCTGACTCAAAAGGCTCTACTCTTTTCTCATATTACTTTCTCTGACCAGCCATATCACTTTCTGTCTCAACCTCCTAGTGCTGGGATTAGAGGCATGTGTGTCTTGCAAATACTGGGATCAAAGTCATGAGATTCCCCAGTGCTGGAATTAAAGGTGTGTGCTACCACTGCCAGGCCTTTATGCTAATAGCTGGCTTTGTTGTCTGATCTTCAGGTAAGCTTTACTTATTAGAGCATATACAAAATATCATCACTTATTCTCCTTTTTGTGTCTAAAATTAAAAGGTTATAACTAATATAAGAAAAACTATATACAGTAAGTATAACTACAAATAATATATATAGGCGATAATTACATCAATAGTGTTTAGTATATTAACGTTTGACAAATTCAGAGAAAATACTTTATGATTTATTCCATTTTGGCAAGTCCAAACTATTGTATCTAATTCATTTTCTATTCTAACTTGTATTACCAATCTAAAGCAATTTTTGACGCCTCTCAAGCTTATACACTTTATACCTCTTTAGTGGGCTTTTTTCTAAATCTGTTACAAGGAAACTATAGCTATCTAATCGTCAGCTTCATCAGAGACCCAAGAAGAAAATAATATTAACTGACTAAGCAGGAAGTGCAAACAAGCAACTTACCAAAAAGTTCAGAAATTACAGTAACAACTGGCTGTCGTGATAGTCATCCAAATTTTTTTGCAACATTGGGGCATCCATGTTCAGTCTGTAGTCTTAGCATATCTGATAGATTTATCTGTGAAGTAAGAGTTACTGAAGGGCTGTTGTACCTTATTTTAGCAAAATGCAATAGCTTAGCAAAATGGACAGCATGCTGTCAGCAGTTGAGGCAAGGGCACTTTCTTGCCCCATAGCTAATTATTGCCACAAAGAAAATGAACACCATATGGGGTTCTTTAGATGTCCATCATCTTCTTTTAAGTAGATTGGTGCTGCCAGGAGCAGACATGTCTTATTGTCATTAAAAAAAACCTATGTTATCAAAACATTTTAAATGCCATATTCTATAGATCTATGAAGTGTTTGAGTACAACCTGTCTATCTATAATATTTCTTTGTTTGATCTTTAAAACTTACCTAACATGACTACAAGTTTGATTGTAATAGGTGACTAACTACTGATTTGCATTTCTTTATATCCTGATTAGTTGATAATAATAACGTTCAAGGACTAGAAATTTGTATTAATATATTAAGTAAGCTGTATAGATACATTATCTTGAACAGGAGTAGAAACGTATGTACAATATATTCTAACAGAATTAATCTCAAATTTGTATCAACATACAGAATTTGCACACCATATACAAAAATCTAATCCAATGTGAAATATTAGCTGATTTTTAAAATTAGTTTTAATAATCTACATTTTATCTTATTAAATCTGTATTCTATATTTGTTCTTTTTAGAGTAGATTCTATAATCTACTTTTATCCTACCATTTCTGTATCTCTCTTTTTTCCAGAGTAGATTCAATACCCTTGTTGTTTCCCTGTTATAACTGTATCCTCTTTTTTTGCGAGTAAAAACCTTGAATCTAATATTCTTTGTTCAACTTTTTTTTCTTACCATTATCAATACACCTCGTATCTAACCTAAATAATGATGAATGTCCACAATCCACTGAATGACCAGGAAACCACCCATTCTGTCTCTTGGGAGTGTGGGTGTCATGTTCTTAAATTTGTGTTCTGCTGTCTGGTGGGTGAAGGCATTTTTAGAAAATCCTGAAATAAAAAAAATGTGGTTAATTGTCAAGTACTGGGAGAGGTATTTTTTATCACTTATGGTCTAGTCTTTGCATAATGGGAAAGTGCAAGGCTTGAGTAATTCTCAAATTCTGGCCAGAGTAATCTGTGAGGCTGGATCATGTCAGCTAGCCACCTCAAAGTTGTCCTGAGAAGTTTGTAGTCCAAAGTTGATCTTTGGGTAGTGTTTTACAGCTTAGTGGCATTATCATAGTCTGTTGTACTATGTTTCTGGTCTGGACTTGCGGGTCTAGCCTCAAGGTTCAGACCCACAGTACCACAGAAACACAAGATGCTTACATTAATTTTATGCTGATTGTCCTAGGGCCCAGGCATATATCTTGCTAACTTCTTCATCTTAACTCAACCCATGATTCTTACCTTGTTCAGCCATGCAGCTCTGTAACTTTCTCAGCAGCATTTCAACTTCTTTCCTCTCCATCTCCTGGCATCTCTGTGGTATCCCTCTGCCCTACCCTTTCTGTTCTCAGAGTTTTCTTAGTCTGGTAGCCTTGCCTATACTTTCTGTCTGCCTATGGACAAACAGCTTTTTATTAAATCAGTAGGAGGCACTAATATTTACAACAAACTAATATAATCCCACTATAGAGTCCATACAGAATCATCATAGAATTTCATCATCCTTTTTGAAGACCTCAGAGATCACATTAGACCAGATTATTCCTTTTCTTGGTAATTTATTTTTGAGTAGTCCCCCTTCTTTTTTTGGATTCTTATTTATTCAAAGGTTTTCAAATTTCTCAAGATTGTTGTTTTTTTTCTCAAGATTGTTGTTTCTATTTTCCTGAAAAGATGAAAACAAAACTGTTCCTCAATTATAACTTAGAGAGTCTTCTTTTTGCCAGCTTACATCTGATCAAATAAAAAGCGTTTGTTAGTCTTATTACCTCTTCTAATCAAGAGGACTCTCTTGTTCAAATATAATCTTTTAGTTGCTCTGAGAAAGAGTTTCCTCCAGGATGACAGGAAACACCTGAAATAAATTTGACATGAAGACCTTCAAGAGGCTTGTCAAGGTGTTTCCAAACAGCAAAGAATAACTTTGTCTGTCTCGTGTTGATCTACATTTGTTACTCCAATTCTTGCTTTGCCACACCTTCTATATGATCCAGAAGGGAGAAGCATTCTTTTGGGATTATTCTTTGCAAAAACATTGGTTCAAAGAATGCTCTATTTACAGTCCCTTTTTAGATGACCTTGTTTACTGCAACTGAAACATTTGACATTTTAATTTTTATTCAAAGCTCTGGAAATCACCTCTTGTATTCAAACATCATTATGATTGTGAGATTCAATATTAATTGTAACTTGGATCCATTTCTCTAAGAATCTTGCCTTTAATGGCCTAATTATCCTTTTTTATTTGGCATTACCATTTAGGGTTAGGGATAGGGTTAGTGTTAGATTCAATTATAATTTGTGTAGCTTCTAAATTTGATATCATTCTATTTACTGGTGAAGTTAATGCAAGACTTTATCTTTGTAAGAAATCAGTGAAGGTGTCTTTTGGGCCCTTCAGTAGATTACTCAGTTTTATTTCTTACTTTTAAAATTTTTGTTCCAAATATTAAAGGCTGCCATGAGGCATAAAACCAAAGTGTGGCTATCATATAAAGATTGCCTTTCTACATTATTATAATCTCCCTTTCCAAGAAGTTGGCTTCATCTTTCTACCAGGTCTCTAAGACTGCTGTAACCAAGTCTCTTCAGTCTTATGAGATAATTTTATTGCAACTTGACCACAAGTTTAACATTGGCTTCACAACAGGTAAATGAATGCCTTATGGGACTATTGCTTCCTTCAATATCTTCTAATAAATCATTTGCACAAGAGTCCATTAATCTCTTACACAGTTTTTTTACACAGGTATGGAAATTTTCCCAAAATCAACTTCTTGGAGAGGAAAATTATGATAATATTTAAAGGCAATCTTTATATGATGGGCACACCCTGGCTTTATGCTTCATGGCATCCTTGAATGTTTGGGACAGAATTTAAAAAGTAGAAAAGAAAGTTGAGTAATTTACTAAATATCATTTAAGTTAATTATTACACAAATTTCATCTAAGTTAATTATTGCTTCATTTTCAAACTACTCAGCATATTATCAGACAGAGACCCAATTCCTTTCATTGTAATATTTTCTCCATTTTAATTTGGAAAAAACTCTGTTTTATAGTTAAATTGTGTCACCAAATCTGTAAGTGATAACAATTCAGAAGACCACGAAGATGTAAGGCTGACTGCTCTGTGTAGAACAGTAGAAGCCCGAACATTTTTTAAGGCTGCTACCTCTTCCTGGGAGAGGAAACACGTTTGAACAACACACACGGAATCACGGAGAAGAAATACCTGTGGTGGGAAGTGCCTAAAAGGAAGAGCTGGCTGGCAATAAAAAGGTAACTTCAAAAGGATAACCTAGCCATCAGGGTAGTGATTCCAGCCATGGGTAGCTCCAGTTTGTGTAGGTGACTGCAAAGCTACAGGCAAGAGGCTTTTTCATGAATTTGTGTCCCTCTTTGGGTCTCAATCTCCCTAGTGCTGGGAGAAAGGTGTGTGCTACCACTGCCTGGTCTCTATGGCTAACTAGTGACTGGCTTTGTTCTCTGGTCTTCAGGCAAGCTTTATTCGTTAGAACATATACAAAATATCACTACAGACAACCTCTTTACTTCAAATTAATTAATTTTAACCAGATTTCTGAGTTCTGTTTTACATTAAGGGTAAGATATTCACACATTCTAAAATGTAAGGATTGATTATCTTATGAAGCCATGGTTTTATTTGGCCTCCTGTAGAAGTAATTACTACAGTATTGCTATCTTTCATGTTTATCACTGCTGCCCCCAATATGTTATTTTGCTCATTTCTTTCAGTACAATTTTCTCCAGATAGTGATTACTGTCTGTTTTTCCAGTTTCTCACTTTAAATCTCTATGATCTCTTTTACTTAATGCAACTTCAAATTCCAATGGTGTTCTCTCCAAACCTAGCAATGACCTCCTAATCATCAAACTTGTGTATTTGTTGTCTCTCTGTGTTAGAATGTGCCCAAGAAACTAATAACAGTCATACATTCTCATTAAAAGTGGGAAACAAGAATCCCAAAGGCCTGGCTACCATGCAGACCCCTGCCTTCTGGCATCTTACTAATTCACTCTTCCACTCATTAGAAATGTCTTGCTTTACAGATCACTCAAGCTCTTCTATTTGGAGTTCTCTTTTTCAAGAACTCACTTGTTCTCAAATAGTGATTTGGAAAAATGTTATCTGTACTGTCCACCTCTTTAATTACTTTAATAAGAATGTATGCTTCTTAGCAGTCCCATTTTATTGTTTTTATAGCAAATATTTTGGCTTCTATACTGGGTTCTTCTTTTCTGAAGGAGACAGTTCTGAGAAGAACAGCTTTTTCACAAGTTACTAAATTGCCTCCCTTGTTACCATGTTACTATCTTCTCTCACTCTGCATATAATCAACAGCATAATATTAGCAAGAGCTAAAGACTGTTGTGAAGGGACTTGCTATTGGGCAAGAATGGATACTGCCAAGGCTCTGAGTGAGGGTGACCTCTGGTGGACACATTTCATCATTGTAAGCATTGTTACTATTGTGTTTTTAAGTCATTGTGCTAAGACATATGTATATAATGTATATGTATATGTATATATATTTATATTGCTTCAGTACAATGTTCTAGGTTTCACCTGGGTCACAATAGCATCAATATGTCCTTCCTTTTAAAAACTGAATGATATCCATTTTATGCACTCACCATATATTGTTAATCCATTTATCTCTACATGAACTCTTTGCCTGTTCTCACCTTCAGGCTTCTATGAATACAGATATGAAAATGAAATCTGAGACTCTGATTTCAAGTTTTGGATTTGTAAACACAAGTATTAGATGTAAGATTGTTGAATCATGTGCTAATTACATTTTCAATTTTTGAGAAATCACTATACTTTTTTCATAGCAACAACACCACTTTATAATGCATTAATGGTATAAAATGTTCCAGTATCTTCACTTTTTTTTCCAATAATTCTAGGGGAAGTAGTCATCTCAAAAGTGTGATATAGTGTTTAATTTTAGTTTTGTTGCACTGTTTAGGTCAACCATATGTTGTTTTCTATAAATGAATTCAATGTTGAGGGAACTGAGATAAAGATAATTTTATTGAGATTCCTAGGGCATTATATGAAGGCTGGAATTGATTTCGGAGCTGTGTGCATTGAATGCTAATGCTTCTTCAGATTCAGTATGCATGGCTTGCTTTGGGCTTCCACTTCATTCCTTGTAAAATTTTAAAAATCATCCTCTTTTTTTTTCTTCTTGGCACTATAAAATATGCACATTGATTTTCAGAGGTAAGACAATGATGAGAATGATTCTGGGTTCCAGCATTGTACTGACCAACACATGTGGATTCTGTTCTTTTACTATTTTAAGCATTGAAACAGTTTTGTCAGTGCTGATATAATGTGTTAGATATGGTGTTGAGCAATCTGTGGGATAAATGGAGATTATTATTTTAATTTGTTCTTAGTGTAGATAATGACTTGATCTATATAGTGATGCTGTACAAAGAATCTACTTAATAAATCTCTGAACAAATTTTAATAGGAACCTTTGAATGCTTTCATGTCTGGACAATGTGGGAGTCATTATAGAGCTGGTAACACCAAGAGCCCGTCTGAAAGACAAATTCTATGTTCCTACATCATAATACATACTCTTTCAACTGTACATTTTTTGACCCTTCCCTTCAAAGTCACCTTACTTTTAAGATTCTATAATTATCTTTATGGTAATTTCATCCCTTGTATTACTTGATGTTTCCTCCACTGTTTGTGCCCCTAAACATATATATGCCTTATGTTACATTTTCTCTTAAATGTCACACTGCAACCCCCCCCAACTTCAATATGTCTGAAGTTAGTCCATATTTCTGCAGCCTTACTTTTTAATCTACAATACTATTTTATTTAGGTTCACAGGTGAAATAACAATAAACATCCGCAGAGAAGAAAGGTGGAATTAGTCACAGGATAGAAAACTGTTCTGTGTTCAGAGAGTGACCTTGCTTTGGTCGGGTGTATAATAAAGTGCACTAATACTTTGCCATTGTGAACTTCACAGCCTGTTCTTACTTTCTCAGTATTGATCTCTCTCCCTGTATTTATTCTCCTTCCATGCACAGTTGAACTTATCTCTCATATCTGGACAAACAGTACAGCCACTTTACTCCCTTATTCTCCCCCTGCCACTTCATAGCCCATTGTTCATTCAGTGGGTAATTTACTTCGCTACTTTTATGATCAAAAGATTACAGTGAGTTTCTCTCATTTGGTGATGTTCTTTATTCTAAAATTCAAGAAAATTCCCAATATATTTTCAATGCTGTATTTCATGTAGTGTCTCTTACCTTTTTTATAGTTATAACTTAAACATAATATCTACTTTCTATTTTTTATTAAAGGCTTGGTATACTTTTTCTATATAAAGTCTTTTGCAGACTAGAGTAGGAGAACACACACACACACACACACACACACGCACACGCACACACACGCATGTGTGAGCACACACACTTTCTTGAGCGTTGGGACACAGCTACCAAATCTGATGTCAAGATATGGCTAATTGTAGTCAGAAGTTTCTTTGTCCTGCCCACTGTCCCATAGTGATTTAGTCTCAAATAATCACATACAGGCTTATATTAATCATAAGGCGGTGGGAAATCTGAGCATAGATAAAGGGGAAGTGTAGGCAAGGAGATCAGAAGAAGAGAATTCTGAGAAGATGAAGAGCAGAGTCAAGTGCCAGATGCAGAGGAAGGAAGATGAGTATGTTGCACTGAGCAAAGGTACCAAGCCATGTGACTAAACATAAATAAGAATTATGGGTTAATCAAAGTAAAAGAGACAGTCAGTAATATGCCTAAGCCATAGGCCAAACAGCATGTAATTAATATAAGCATCTGAGTCTTTTCTGGAGGGGGGAGCTAAGCAGCAGTGGACAGGTCCAGACCTTGGGGCTAGGCCAGGCCAGAAACTCATCCCACAACCATGACCAAAACGCAAGTTGGAGAGGAAAGGGTTTATTTGGTTTACACTTTCATATTGCTGCTCATCATCAGGATATGACCTCAAACAGGGCAGATCCCTTGAGACAGGAGCTGATACAGAGGTCATGAAAGCATGCTGCTTACTGGTTTGCTTTTCATGGCTTTTTCAGTCTGCTTTCTTATAGAACCCAGACCACTAGCCCAGGGGTAACCCTACTCACAATGAATCACTAATAAAAAAAATTCCTATCACTCTATTTTATGGAGGCATTTTCTTAATGGCGGTTCCTTAAGAAGGACTTTAGTTTGTGTCAAACAGACATAACACGGTTGAGCACAGGGAGCTTCTTAGAAAGGGAGAAAGAAGTAAATACAGAATTGGTGAGAAGAAGGTAAATGAGAATACAAGCATACCATTGAACTGATAGTGGAAATGCAAAAGGGGCCTTGTTAGGGAGGGGTGAGGAGTTTGGCAGGTAAAATATGATATGGATGGCTGAAAAAGACACGTCATACTACTAACCACCTAATAAAAAACTATAATGCTGGCAATTCCATGTATAAATATACATATATAGTTTTTAAAACTCCAAGTCCCTCCTCCATCCCTCCTTGCTCTTACCCTCCAATCCACTCCCCCTGCTATCTCCGTCTAGGAAATGGCAGGTCTTCCATGAGTATCATATAAAACATGGCATATCAAGTTGCAGCAAGACTAAGAACCTCCCCATACTTTAAGGCTAGCGAGGTGACCCAAAATGAGGTATAAAGTCCCAAGAGCCAGTAAAAAAGTCAAAGACAATCCCTGTTTCCACTGCTACGAGTCCCAGATTAGAACCAAACTACATAACAGAGTGCCAGGTCAGTCCCATGGTCAGGCTCCCTAATTGTCAGATCAGTCTCTGCGAGCTCCCATATGCCCAGTCCAGTTCATTCTGTGAACATTCTTGTGTGTCCTTGACCCCCTGGCTCCCATAATTCTCTCTTCTCCTCTTTTGTGGGATTCCCTGAACTCTGCCCAGTGTTTGGTTTTGGGTATCTATCCATTTCCATCAGTTGCTGAATGATGCCCCTCTGATGATGGGCCAGGTGCCAATCTAGTCACATGTTACATATCTGCTATACACTTTAATGATCTTTTCTCAACTCTGCTGATGGTTCTTGCTCCAAGAGACAAAGATCACCTAATAAAACTCCAATACCGCACATGAGAAACCATTTGAGTTGTTGGCTCAAACTTTCTAAGTGACTCCTTAAACAGACAGCTTATTTCTAGTTAACTTAATTACGTCCAGAGGTAGAAGGTAATTCTTTATTGCTGAAGACACCATGTATTTCAGAAACAAACAGATGTCCCTGAATTGGAACTGATCTTAATGCTTCCTTCTTGAGAAGTAGAAAAAAAAAAAGAAATAGAACCTTGTTGCAGATCAGAAGTCTTTATATTATTTCTAATAATAACTTTATTATAAAAATATGTCCTGAATTTGAATTTATAAATTATTTTTCTTATTTAAAATTATATAGAGTATAGTGTATTCTATAGAAGATATTTTTTGATGTCCAATGCTATATGAGGTTCTTCAAGTATCAAAAGCATATTTCTGTGTGCACACACACACACACACACACACACACAGAGTATCAAATGAAACTGGAAAAATGAGAGGCTTCTATTAGTTGACCCTGAGGTTCCTTGCTTTCATTTTCTTGTTGGCCATCTCTTTCTATTTTCTGAGATATTTGGCTAATTATCTCCATCTAAATGTGTAGGCTTTTGGAATGCATACTTTCCTAGGTCTATGGAAGTAAAATTGATTAACAGATGGATTTATATGGACTACTTACTATGGTTAGAGTCTTCCAGTGCCATATGGAAACGTAATAGAACAATCCTGAAGCTTAGAGTTAGAAGCATCACTACAGAAATTAATTCTCAAAACTAAATTTGCATGACAACATACTACTAATAAAAATCAATGGCAGTGCTCTTTAAGTAGTCTGATTGTCATCACACATTTGTATAATCCTCTAAATAAGGTCAGTGCTCAGCTATGTATCCCTGCCTCTACCTCTATTCACTGTTGGATGTAAGTTCTGTGATGGCACTTAGGGTGGTTATTCGTTGGATTATGGGGAAAGTCCTGTTTAGGCAAAACCTTCGCTATTGGTTGGAGACTTAGGCAGGGAAATTTTGTGAGTTCTTGGAGGTTTCCCTAGCAACCAGTCTTCTCCAAACCCATATTTGCTTCCTCTATTTAGATCTCCATTTCTTTTTTTTTCCTCTCCCTCCTTGTTCCTCTCACTCAACCATCTCCTTCTCTCATGATTTGTTCCCATTGTTCTTGGTTGCAATCCCTTATGCTCCCAATTAGCTAAGGAGCTCTTCTCTATTTTCTCTTCCTAGGGGACTCCCTGGATGCCTCTCTTAAGTTCCTTCAGATCCCAATCTATTCAGTGGTTGTGGTTTGCAACTTGGGTGTACTTTACGTTTTGTTTAAAGTCCACTAATGAGTGAGCATATCCTTTGCTTATCCTTCTGGGTTTGTGAAACCTCGCTTAGGAGGATATTCTCCAAATTCATCCATTTGCCTGCGAATTTTAGAATATCTTTTTTTCTTACTGCTGAGTAGTACTCCATTGTGTAGATGTACCACAGTTTATTAATCCATTCCTCAGTTGAGGAACATCTAGGTCGTTTCCATATTTTTGCTATTTTAAATAATGCTGCTATAGACATAGTGGAGATAAAGCTTTTGGGGTGTGAATGTGCATCTTTAGGGTATATGTCCAGTAGTGGTATTGCTGGATCCTTGGGGAGATTGATTGCCAGTTTTCTGAGAAACCACCATACTGCAATCCTTGGCCCCGGCTGATTGTGCTGTTTGTGAAGATTTAGGAAGTGCAGCTATGCTGGAGAAGTAGGTCCCTGGGAGTAGGCTTTTGAGAGTGAAAAGCTTTGAACCACTTCTAGTTCACTCTGTTTTATGTCCTACATTGAATATGTGAACTTTCAGCTCACTGCTTCTGTTATTGTGCCTGCCACTTGCTGTGGTGATTCCTCACTGTGATGAAATCTTTTCCCTTTGGAACTATATGACAAAATAAACTCTTCCATAAATTTTTTTGTCATAGTGTTTTGTGATAGCAACAGAAAGTAACTAGTTCAGCATCCTTTCCTTTATACAATGCACCACCCCCTCCGCCCCGCATCTTTCAGGAGTGAGAGTTTAGGTCTCAGAATTTAGAACTGAAGCCAAGCTGAGAGACATTAAATTACAAAATCCGTGGGCTTTTTGAATAAGTAATTTACTCATCTTTACTTTCATATTATATATATGAAGCTGGGATATTATAGACGGAATAACATCCCCCTTATCCAGAATTCATGCCATACACTAAAGCACTACTACTTTAGAGCAGTAATTAATGTTTATTAAGATTATTAGAGTAAACTCTGATCTAAAATGACAGTTTCCTTATAAGACAAGAAGATAGGACAAAGACATTCGTAAAGGGAAGACCATGGGAGGACAGTAACAAAGAAATCCAGAAAAGGGAGACCCAGAAAAGCTAATGCTTTTACCACCCAGTTCTTAGAATTGTAGTCTCCACTACTATAAAAAAAACACATTTTTTTTAAAGTTATACTTTCTTATGTTTCTTTATGGTGGTCCTAGCAAACTTACACAAGAGGTAAAATACTATGCCTGGTTGTAGAGAGTGATTTTAAGATGAATAAAAATTCACACATTGGCTTACTATAAAATGCAGAGTAGATATTCAGTGCTACTGCCGACACAAATCTTTATTCTTTTCTTGTTCTTTATCATATCACTTTCAGTTTCTTTAATTGAGAGCATGGCTCCTAAAAAAAAGTCAATTTAAGTTGGAAGCACAAGGGTAATGGTATGAGTCATCTTTGTATCTGTTTATATTTTAGGTCTAATAAGAAGATTTGCAGATTCTCTTTCTTGCTAAGAGCTCAAATTTTATTTTATTTATATTTTTTGTTTTTTAAAGGAAGTTGTAATAACTGTAATAATTAAATGAGACTAAGTACCTTATTAATGATTTAGG
The DNA here is from genome assembly GCA_004025045.1 of Sigmodon hispidus. Classification (NCBI taxonomy): domain Eukaryota; kingdom Metazoa; phylum Chordata; class Mammalia; order Rodentia; family Cricetidae; genus Sigmodon; species Sigmodon hispidus. The sequence continues at coordinate 44,884 of PVIH01014795.1, forward strand.
AACAACTAGAAAATTATTGAAAATTAATACATGAACTCTTCAGTTTCCAATATTCCTGGCATTTAAGGACATGTTGACTAATATTTTATAGTCCATGGTGGAGATGGTCTATTTAAACATACATCACATAGCACAGAAACCCACAAAGGAAAGAATGAATAAATTTAATGATATAGAATTCAATATCTAAGTAATATAAATGATTCTCAAAAATGGAATTGACAAGCCATTTCTGGTTATAGTCTGTAGTACCTATGAACAGCTTATATATCAAGAAAGAAAAGGCAAATGACCCAATAGAAATGTTTAAAGCTTCAAAAGACCTTAAAGAAGGGGAAAAACCTGTGCAACAAACATATTGTGAACACTCTGTCACTGGTTCTCAAAGTGAGGTTTTAACCCCTCCATGGGGGTGGCATATCTGATGTTCTGCATATCAAATACTTACATTGAAGTTCATAACAGTAGCAAAATTACCATTATGAAGTAACAACAAATAATGGTATATGAGGAGCTGTGTTAAAGGGTAATAGCATTAAGAAGGCTGAGAACTACTGCTGTAAGTGGTAGTGTTATAACTACTAGAACCACCCAGTGTGTAGGCAGTAGGAGTTGCTTCTCTTGTTCCACTGGATGCATTTTTAAATTGGTCAAATGTGCATTTGTGTCACCAGCTGAGATGTGTCACTTGTAATTTATCCTCAGGTTATCACACATATAACTAATGAAGTAAGTGGAGGATGCTCATTTATTTCAACAGTGACCAGATATTCAATATTCAAATTTTAAACGCCTACGTGAAAACCTACTCTTTGGTCCAGCAATGTGTTTTTGAGCATCATCTGTCCCTAGTCATTTTCCATTTTCGTCATTAATATTGAAGAGAATAGCAAGAACAGGCAGATTAGCATTTGCAGAAGTAATCTTTCAATAGTCTTCTTTCCTCATACTTAAGAAATATTTTTCTTGTTAGTTATTTTTAATAAAAATCATTCATTTTATGCAATAGACTATGCAAATAACACCCTAAGAATAGTTAGTATTTATATAGCTGAGTTCTTCTGGAAGCTGATTGTGTTGTATAAATACTGTCTCACTATAAACACATGTACATCCCCATGTATTAGGTTGGTGGCTGCTGAGATTCCCCTATTATGAGATTCCCTGATTGTGCAGACGGAGAAAAAGAGGATGAGAATCTTTTGAAAAATTAAAAATCAGGAAGGAGATACAGAAAGCACTACCACAGGTGTAGTGGTAAAACCTGTATTCAACTTCCTACATTATCATAGCCTTATGGTACTCAGTGAAAAGCCACAGGCAGACTGTTTTGATAAGTATTTAAAAACTTAAATTATAACTAATTATCAGGCATGTAATTTTTCTCTAGGAAATAGGACCCCAGTTTATCTGGTTAGGTCTGAGAAGTACTTGTATAGCCTCTGGATGTTATTATTTGTTCATTTGTTTGGTTGCTGAGATAGCTATGAATATCATTATCTTACGCAGCTCATCTTTGTATATTTTTATTTCTGAGTTTATCTCTTCCATAATACTGACAGCAATATTGGTAACAATGAGATCATTCACCATGATAACAAGGTATTATATTACAACAGCAACATTCTGCCCTATATCGTCAAAGGCTTCTCATTCCTGCAAATCTAATGTTCCCCCCCCCCTTGGTCTAGCAATGTCCCTAAGTCAAGAGTCTGCATATTTATACTAAGTCTTGATATTTTATGAAACATTTACATATTACCTCAATTTTTTTATTTCATTCTTTTTTTGCATCGTCTCTATTTCCTTTTTAGAATATCACATATGGCTTAGTCACATGGCTGCACAAACTAATATATAAGCTTATCTGAGCTAATAATAATTCATTAACAAAACCTATACAATTGACAACACAAATGGTAGTATTGTTCCACCACAAAACAATTAGAAATAGAGACCAAACATGATGGAGGTGCCAAAATTAACATTTCTTCTGTTCAGAAACTGACTGATTAAGGGCTACACCATGGAGATGGTACGGAAAAAAAAAACAAAATGAAACAAAAATGTGCATAGGGGACAAGACACTGCAGATAATTTGTTTTAGAAAAGCAATCTACAGATTCAATGTACTTCCCATCAAAATCCCAACACCATATTTTACAGACCTTGAAAGAACAATACTCAACTCCATTTGGAATAACAGAAAAGCCAGGATTGCCAAAACCATTTTGCTCAACAAAAGAAGCTCAGGAGGCATCACCATCCCCAACTTCAAGTTATACTATAGAGCCATAGTAATAAAAACAGCCTGGTACTGGCATAAAGACAGACTTGTGGATCAATGGAATCGAATTGAGGATCCGGGCATTAACCCAAAAACCTATGAACACCTGATCTTTGACAAAGAGGCCCAAAATATTCAATGGAAAAAAGACAGTATCTTTAACAAATGGTGTTGGCATAGCTGGTTGGTAGTGTATAGAAAATGCAAATAGATCCAAGCCTGTCACCCTGCAAAAAAACTCAAATCCAAGTGGATCAAAGACCTCAACATAAACCCAGCCACAAAGAACTTGATAAAAAAGAAAGTGGGAAATATCCTCCAATGAATTGACACAGGAGACCACTTCCTAAATATAACACCAGTGGCACAGGCACTAAGAATAACAATCAATAAGTGGGACCTCCTGAAACAAGAGAAGCTTCTATAAAGCCAGACACAGTCAATAGGACAAAATGATAGCCTATAGAATGGGAAAAGATTTTCACCAACCCTACAAGTGACAGAGGACTGATCTCTAAAATATATAGAGAACTCAAGAAACTAGAGCCTAAAACCTTGAATAACCCAATAAAAAAAATGGGGTTCAGAACTAAAAAGGGAATTCTCAGCAGAAGACCTACAAATGGCTGAAAGGCACTTGAAAAGATGCTCATCATCTTTAGCCATCAGAGAAATGCAAATCAAAACAACTTTGAGATACCACCTGACACCTGTCAGATTGGCTAAGATAAAAGACAAAGATGACAGCCTATGCTGGAGAGGTTGTGGAGCAAGAGGAACACTCCTCCATTGTTATTGGGACTGTAAGCTTGTTCAGCCAGTCTGGAATGCAGCATGGCAGTTTCTCAGGAAACTGAGAATTCATCTCTCCAAGGATTCAGCAATACCAGTTCTGGGTGTATACCCTAAAGATGCACAGTCATACTCCAAAGGCATTAGCTCAACTATGTTCATAGCAGCATTATTTGTAATAGCAAGAACCTGGAAACAACCTAGATGCCCTTCAACCGAAGAATGGATTAACAAACTGTGGTACATCTACACAATGGAGTACTACTCATCAGTAAGAAAAAAATGATATCCTAAAATTTGCAGGCAAGTGGATGGATTTGGAGAATACCCTCCTGAGTGAGGTATCACAAACCCAAAAGGATAAGCAAGGGATGTACTCACTCATCAGTGGACTTTAAACAAAAAAGCAAAAAAGAAAGCATGTCCAAGCTGCAAACCACAAACACTGAACAGCTCTGGATCTGAAGCACCTTGGACCAGCAACTTGGATCCCACTCCCTCCAGAGGAACACCTGATCCAGTCTTGATGGTAAGGTGAGGAAAGTGGATCTGCCAGGAGTGGTTGCTGAACTAAGCCACATTGGGACTTTGGGACCTCCTGCCCTTGTTGGGGAGGAGATAAAGTGATTTGGAGAAGAAAGAGTGACTGGAAGGGGTGGGAGGGGGAAGAGAGCTTGAACAAGGATGTACACAAATAAAAATTATGACTTTATTCATAATAAATTAAAAAAGAATAAGGTGAATTGAAATTATGATTGACAGGTTTTTATTATTATATACACCTCTTTATAAACTCTAATAAGCAGCCTCCTGGACAACTCAAGCTACAGCTACAGTTTCAAACACATCTGCCATTTCAAAGATGTTTTACTGTTTGTTAAAGTTTTCTAATGGCAGATAATAAAATAGTAGTAAAGTAGTCACATCCTCCACATGCAGTAAGGTGTTGGACAACATAAATTTTATAGTCTAATATTTTAATAACATGACATTTTGAGATATAAGTTACTTAATTTCATTTTCCTTATCTAGAATTGTATTTCTTGAGTGGTTTTGAGATTTGTCTCTCGTGTATGTGTGTGTGTGTGTGTGTGTGTGTGTGTGTGTGTGTGTGTTTGTGATACACTGCAATTTCCAGTGCTGCTACAATGAATGACTATCAGTGGAGAGGTGGGAAATGCCATCTAAATGCATTACTTAGAGTTGAAAGAAAAAGAAACAGAAGTAAAATAAGAAAATAGCTGCAACGAATTCATCACTAACATCTTCAGTAAGTCTTTGATTTAATATTCTTGTACCACTATAGAATTTCAGCACACAGACTCTTTAAAGGGCAATTAGATTTTTTAAGTTCCCTAAAGAAAAGCATGCTACTACAGGAATACCTTTCTTCTTAATTTTGGAGTTTTGTCATACACAGAGATATAGAATTGAGCCAGACATAGAAGACAGATTATCTTGGGACCCTCCCAGTCAGTTTATACTGAGCACACACACACCATGTTATAATAATGCACTTGGTAAATTGGTTCCTTCACCTGTACATACTATGGACGCATATTCCTCTCCAAACAATGCATCTATAAACTGCCAGAGCTCTTTAATTTTCCCACTTACATACTCTCATATCTGAACATTGGTACAAATTTCTCTTAGAATCAACCAAAATTGGGCAGTTTTTACTCAAGTACAATTCCAAAATACTGAAGTATGTAGAATAGAAGGACCAATCTAGACTTAGTTTGGGGTGCATGCGTAGTACATGGGAGACCACTAGTTATTTTTTTTACCATCTTATGCACATAATTGTGTTTACCTATTATTAAAATCAAATAAATAATGGAAGGTATATGCGCACATTAGATGAAATTATTATTTAACCTATTAATCAAAATAGAGAACCACCCAAACAATATCCTTTAGTGACTCAACTCATTCTTTTGAATCCCTTAAAAAGAAGCCATAAATAATAATTGAGTTACTTGAATACCCCCCTCTTGTGGTCTTTTATCATTCTTGACAGTGTCCCCATTTATAATCTTAACTACTACTCTGGCTTATTCCAAATGAAGTTATCTTACGTCTTTTGAAATTATTTTTGTGTCTTTATTTTTAATTCTGTGGGTAATAGGTCTGAAATCACTGGACCCATTCCCCTACCACCAGTGACAGAATGAGAATCAACTACTTCTTCAAATTATTGAGCAGAATAGTTTTGCATGGGAAGTTGGTTTTATATTTATCACAAGGAAGAAGGAATGCAGGAAATAATAAACACCATTTAATAACTCTGAAAGTAATAGCATAAGCTTTTATTTTAAGAATTGTTAAGTTATGCATGCTTATAATATGAGAGCACTTAGAGATGAAGGCAGATGTCTAATGCTAGCCTGGGCTATGTCTATAGAGAGGCTGCTTTCAAAAAGAAAAAGAAAAGAAACATATGTACAACACTGAACTTAGAAACAGTTGTCAGAATTAAACTGATTTCATTTTGAGGGAAATTATGAATAATAATTATTAGTTTCCTTTAAAAACAAGTCTTATTGAAATTTGTTTTCATTGTTTGTAAAATAGAGTTTCAGTATGTACCCAGACTGGCCAGGTATTTGCTAATTTACCCAGGTTGTTTCTACTTGAGTGCTGACATTACAAGCATACACTACCACATTTGACTCCAAGTAATCATTTTATGATAATTTAATAATTTAAAACATGTGAACACATTCATACAGATACTTTTGATATACAAAACTTGGATGAAACAGTATTATCTTCATATGGTTTGTCACTAGTCCTTAATCCTTTTTATGCTAATAGCAGGTGTTTAACCCTTAAATTAAGAGACATTTCGCTACTCTTCAATGCCTTTATTTTAGCTTCTTGGTGATTCATCTCTACAATAGGAGTATAGTATGTCAGAACTGATATGTGAAAAGTTCCTCTCTCTCTCTCTCTCTCTCTCTCTCTCTCTCTTTCTATCTATCTACTTGTCTGTCTGTCTGTCTATCTCAGAACCAGGTCCTTTGTAGTCACTATTTTAGCTGAATTGCATTATTACTTTATTAACGTGTATAATTAACAATCTGCATGCTCAAACACCTCAATATTACAATAAATAAGCACAGCTTAGTTCTGTGTATCTAAAGCATACTAGGCTTTTCTAAGAAGAAAAAATGGTTATTGATATACTTTTTTCATATCTAAATCTTCTCTAAGAGGCACCCTGGATGATCTGTCAGTTACTTGGCCTGACTTGTAAATCATAAAAATGTTAGCATTTAGTGACCTTCCCTGATCACAATGCATCATCATCCCTACTGTCACACCTGAACAATAATCACTGAAATAACAGACTTTTGAAAACTTAAGTTGTATCCACCAACTGATTATATCAATCTGGGCTCCGTGAAAGGTTGCATAGTTCACACAGAGACAGAAGGCTGGATGCTTTTTCTCTTATTATTTCCCATGAGCCTTGGGAAGCAACATTTCTACCGGGAGTCTTTTAATTGTCTTCCTACCAAGCAGCCCAGCTGTGATATGACATTCATTCTCTGCTTGGGCTATGTGATTCAAACAAAGGGAGAAATGGGGAAACTGACAGCCTCACTCCGAAGTGAATGAATATTTAAAACAAAGCTGTCATTGCACCTGATTGGTAAATCATAACTTGAGAAACTTAAATAGACAGACTTTTTCATTATTTTGCTTTTTTATTATTATCTATTTATTTTATTTATTTTTTTATATTTTCTTTCCCAAATATTGTAATTTTTTTTATCTAAGACACTTTCATTTATACAGCATTTAATGTGACCATCTGTTTATTAAAGGGCAGTATGCTAGGAAAAAAAAGATTTCTAAAGCAATTATAATGCCAACATTCAAATCTTCATAAAAAAATAGGACTATAAAATTATTCCAATAATCCATTTCTTAGATTTAAATGTCATTATAATAAACAAGATAGCCAAGCAATAAAACAAGCATATACAGCTAAATAAATATATATATATATGTATGTGGGTATGCACATACAAGTGGACCCTAGTCAATTTTCCTTGTCAACCTGACACAACCTAGAACCAGTTGGAAAGAGGGAATTTCTTTTTTTTTTCTTCCTTCTTTATTTTGTATTTATCAAAAAAAAACACAGTAAAAAGAATTTAAAATGTGGAAGAGTTAACAATAACTATACAGAGGATAAGAATGATAGGCATGGCTTATCAAGGGAAGAAATACAAATAAGATTGCTACACCTATATTTTCTTTGTGTTCATCTTTCCCTCTGAATTTTTTTTT
>PVIH01014796.1:0-52267 GCA_004025045.1 Sigmodon hispidus
CTGGGGAGCACAGCACAGGAAGGGATACACTTCACTGGGGAGCACAACACAGGAAGGGATACACTTCACTGGGGAGCACAGCACAGGAAGGGATACACTTCACTGGGGAGCACAGCACAGGAAGGGATACACTTCACTGTCTCACCTTGTTCTACACAGGCCTTGTCTGGTTTCTGTGTGAGTTTCGGTCATGTAATGTTTTCAGAAGTCATTTTTATGGATGAGGAAGCTGAGGCACAGTGTTTTAGCAGCATGTCTAAGATTCTATATATAGTGATTAAACAGCAGAGCTAAGAACGACCCCTTTATCTCATCTCAGAACCAAATGACTAATGGACAGTTCAGGCTGCCTGGGTTCTCCTGGCTCATTTCTAACAGACCCCCACACAGAGGAAGGATATTCTCAATATCCTCAGCTCAGCAGCCCAGAGTCTCGCCAGCCAACAGTACTAACTACAATCAACTACAATCCAGGGGTAAGTGAGCAGATGTTGCTTCAGGGCTGTGCATGGTAGCAAGGACGTCAGATGGCTTTGGAAAGACAATGATACCAGGGATAAATCATAAAGGAGGGCTAGTTTTTGGTTAGGAGAAGAGGCTGATGAGCTAAAGCTCACAGAATCAACTCAGATGCTTCCACACTTGAGATGGAGCTCTGTGAGGCCTGTGGTAAGGAGAAAGTGGAAATACATTTAACATACTGACACTATGTGGGAAGATTAATCTCAGCTGTCAGCTTGATGAGATCTTGACTCACCTAGGAGACAAGCCTTGTGAAGGAGCTTCTTGACTAGGTTAACTGACATGTGGAGACCCACTCTAACTGTGGGCAGCATCATCTGATTCTCTGGGGTCCCAGGCTGAGCACCAACCTTTATTTCTACTCCTTGAGCGTGGATGCACCATGACCAGCTGCCTCTAAGTGACTGCTGCCATGACTTTTTTGAAGAAGTCTTTCTTCCTGGAGTTGATCTCTAGGGTATTTCTGTCATAGCACTAAGGATAGTTACTAACACACTGCACTGTATGTAGTAGAGGGCTGGGTATTTTTCTTCTGACTGGAGCCTATGGAGGTACCACAGCATCTAGCATCCATGCCTTGGCTCCCTCCCTGTCTCATGCAAGAGTATCGTTCTCTTGAGGAGGCCAAGGCTCTCCTCTCCTGGCTTGTAACTCGATCTAGCTGGGAGCCACAGTGAAGAAAGAAGCATTTGGCATATGGGTGTGTAGCGATATTGCTATATGAGAGAGAAGAGCTCTGGGGCATTTGCCTGTCTCTTACTTAGTTACGGTGACGAGTAAGATAGCCATTGTAAAGACATGAGAGATTGGTGTCCAAAGAAGACTGGCATGTGGGGCAGGCTTCCCTGTCTCCTTCTCTCCTGGGTTGAGGTCCATGACTCAACAAGGCCTGGGCTGCACACCACAGGGTGAAACATTACCATCAGCATTCAGGACACCCTCGGGTCTTGCTATTCTCTTGTGTGACCGCAGGTCCTGGCTCATAGATAATGGGAAACTGCTCTGTAAAGGTGAGAACGTTCCCAACTTGGGTTATGCTTTCAACAGGGAACGAGAGCAACAAGAGGAAGGTGATGACAGACCATAACACTGAGCCGAGTGTGGGCAAAGGTAGTAACTAGACAGGGGAGAGTGCCCATAGGCTATTACCAGCCGCCTGCAAAGGACATCATCTCCCAGGTCTGGTTTTCCCCCCAGGACTGCAGGGAATTTCTGGCTCTTGCCTGGGAAGCCTTGTGTGAAGTTTAGAAACTAAACAAAACCACAAATAAATCTTTCCAACCACCCAGGCTCCTGGGGCTTTAGGCCAGCCTGAGGGGAATTTAAGCTCACACTATACCTTCCTGGCCTCCAGTGAGATTTGGAGAAACTCTCCATCCTGCCTCTGTTTACATCTATTGAAAATGAAGACAAATTGTATCTCTTATTGTGTGTGTGCTTTAGGCTAACAGCGGACTGCAGAGGGTCTGAGACAGACGCACGTGGCTTTGAGGACCCCAAGGTTGCACTTGTTCTGAGCACTCTGAGAGGGTCTGTCCCAGGCTCTCCCTGAGTGTCCAGTAGCTCCTTGGCTTGGCCTCAAGTGCTCTGGTCTGTATATGGTGTGATCTTGACCTGCTTCTCTGACTTGGCTTGTGTGTAGCACTGGCTAGGTCTCCAGGAGGGCCATGCCAAGTGTGGAATTCCTCCATTTTACCTTGTCCTTTGCCTTGGGAGCTCTGAGGCAGGTGTAAACACCTGGTGGGAGGGGTGTCCCCTTTTTCCTGGAGAACTTTCACATAAAGAACAGTTTTGGCTCATACATCTGCTCCCATGGTTTGCTCCCTAATGCCCTCTGTCCAAAACATGAAGGCCTAGGGTCCCTTTGCCTGTTCAGAGTATATTCCATGGGGGGAAAGCCTTACAAAGAAAAGAAAAAATATCCTTATAAAAGAAAAGATATTTGTTTCTAAGTAATTTCCCTTAGTACCGGTGTGGCTGGTATATGCCTAGAACCCTGGCACGTGGGAGGCAGAGGCAAGTTCCAGGCCAGGCTGGTCTAGATAGTGGGTTTGGGCCAGCCAGGGCTACTTAAGAAGGTTCTGTACTTAAAACAAAGCAAACAACAGAGGCTGGAGAGATGGCTCAGCAGTTAGGAGGACTGACTGCTTTTCTAGAGGACCCGGGTTCAATTCCCAGCACCCACAACTGTCTCTAACTTCAAGATCTGGCACCCTCATAGACATGCAAACAAAACACCAATGTATTTAATACAATAAAAATATTAAAAAAAACAAAGCAAACAGCCAAACATCTCCTCTACTGAAGTATTAGTGTAGTGTTTCCATGGTGCCTTGTGGTAGCTGTTACTGAGTTTAGAGTAACAGAGTAACTTTACTGCTAGCTTTACAGGAGGCTAGCCATTCTCTTTTCTGTCTGTCTACCCCAGCCAGTTTCCCCTCTTCTTTCAGCACAGGAAGTGGCAGGCTGGTGTCTGGGTGCAGAGACTTAGAGGCCCATATTTCAATAGCTATGCCCAGCACACCTGAGTGTGGCCTTGGGTGGTTGGCAGCTATCAGAAGGTTCTGGGCTGGGACAACATGGTTATATTGAAGAATCATGTCATCAAAGTGGGCTGGGGAGATGGCAAGGTTGGGAAAGTGCACGCCATGTAAGCATGGCGATCTGAGTTCAGAAAGGTTAGGCACTGCCATGCCTGTCTGTTAGTTAGCTCAGTGCCAGGGAGGCGGAGACAGAGACAAGAGGAACCCTGAGGCTTGCTGGCCAGCCAGTCCAGCTGAACTGGTGGGGACTGGGACCAGGGAGAGATCCTGTCACAAAAAATAACATGGAGAGTGATTGAGGAAGACACCTCTGGTCTCTACACGTGCACACACACACACACACACACACACACACACACACACACAGAGAGAGAGAGAGAGAGAGAGAGAGAGAGAGAGAGAGAGAGAGAGAGAGAGAGAGCAATATAAGGAAAGTGACTGAGTATGCCAGCACACTTTGAAGGGTAACACAAATTAAAATACTTTGTGGAACATTAGCAAGCCCAAGGTGTGCATCTGCATTGGACTCCTTACCAACACTGTGTTGTCCAGACTATGAGTTGCTGGATACTGGGTCTGTGTCCTGATGCTACTGAGTTTGAACTTGGCATCCCCAATGGATCTTAGCCATCACAGCTTCCTTGTAAACTGAAGCTTAAACTGGTACATACTCATCAGAGCTGTGAGGAGAACACCATGAGATAATGTGTGCATGCAGAAAAGAACCTGCACTGTTGGCGGCGTAGTTAACAGATTCCACAAACAGGGTATTCCATAGATGACAGAATTTGTTTCTCCTGGGTCCAGAGGCCAGGAGGCCCAAGATCAAGGCAGTGGTGGATTTTGTGATCTTGTCATAGATGGCACATTCTTAGTGTGTCCTCCCTAGTGGAAGGATTCTGGCTCACTGGAGCTCCTGTCTAAGGGCTTCACCCTCATGGCCTCATCTCATCCCCCAAAGTTACAGTCCATATAACTGCCACCTAGCTTTCAGCACATGATCTTGGAGGCACAAACATTCAGACCCGCAGATCTGTAGGGAAGTGGCACCTGCTGTGATCATCAGCTGAGACTGAAGTGGGACCTTCCATGCTTGGGGCTCTCAGTCAGAGCTACAGGTACAGTCCAGGGGCTGGTGTGACACAGTGGTCTTGGTGGCACTTAGCTTCCAGAGTTATTTTCTCACCCTTTCATGGAGGAGGTGGTCCAGTCATTGTGCCTGGCCCCAAGAGAACAGAGAGGAAGAATGAGACATCTGTCGAGAGAGAGAGAGAGAGAGAGAGAGAGAGAGAGAGAGAGAGAGAGAGAGAGAGAACACAAATGGGACCACAGACTAGGCGGATTGCCATTCCATTTCTCAGATGGGAAGATGAGATCCCTCTCTTCTATAAACATCCTCTCTGAACACAGCCACTTACCTTCCCTGTCCTGACTGACAAGTGTCTTCCTAAACCAACACACTGATTTATCCTGTCTGCCTATGCTCATCTGAGCATGTCCTGGATTAGGGAGGATCACACACTCATGACAAGACTTCCTTTACTTACTGTTTTCCATACTGCTGGTCAGCTCCAGCATGGGTGTGGAGAAGCTGAACCCTGGGGTACACATGCCAGATGCCCAGGCTTTCAGCCCATTTCTGAGCCCAGCATGGAGAGAGGAGACTCTGCCCTTACCGGTCCTGACAACCGTCTGTGCAAAATTAATTTGATTCTACCATGGTGGGTGAATTTCCCTCTTAAGCCGCTTGACACCTCCCACAGTCCAAGCTTGCCAGGTGGTTAGGTAGAGATCCAATATTCTCTGCCCTGTGGGATCCTAGACATTCCGGAAGGGGAGGGAAAAGAGAGGGTTCCTAAGAATGTCCAGCTTGATAGGAGGCCCTAGCATCACCCTGCCTTGGGATGTTTGGCTGACATGACCTATTCTCTCCCTTCCTCCATCCCCTCTCCACTGGAACTGCCTGGATTGTTCGAGCGACTGACACGTATCTGCGATTGTGGCCAAACGCAGATTTTATCCTGCTGCAGCGGAGTGACCCACCAACTCCCAAGCGATGAGATGGTCTATGTACAAATGGAGCCGAGAGCTAAGGCAGGTGCAGGATGTCAAAAGGACAGGCGGTGCTGATGGAAGGAGACACTTAAGGAATGAGAAGAACATTATAGAAAGAAGGCTACATAGGAATGCCTAGAGGAGAGATCAGGGCGATCCAGAGACCTTTGGGAAACGAGAATGTGGAGAATGGAGACAGCCTGAGGAGGTACAGGGCCAGAGCACACTGACCTCCAGAGTCACAGCTGAGGCCCAATAAGGACAGTGCAGAAGGCTGGAGACCAGGGAGGCACATCTGGTAATTGAAAAAATGAAAAAAGTGATAATAAAGTGCTCATTTGCAGGCAGCCGCCATGAGGGTAATGGACGGTGGCCAGGGAGGCCATATGCACTGGGCTAACAGAATTAATCACGGACGGCGTGGCCCAAAACAAGAGCGACAAGCGCAATAAAGCATTGAGAAACCGGGAGTGGTTTTTAATTTTAGGAGTAGTCTAAAACAATATGATTATGATGATAGCCAAGTTGGCCCCGAGAATGGAAAACCCAAATAGGACACAAATTAAAGTCATAAATAATATTTAATTTGCTATAGCTGTGCAATCTCAAAAGTCATATTGATGAAAAAAGTTATTAGAATGAATCAGACGAAGACTCTTGTATGTCTGGAATACTTAGTGGACTGGAGAAACGCTAGCAGAGAGGGAAAATCCATAACGCGATGTATGAGTCGAAAATTGAATGAGGACATCATGATTTTCTGCTTGGATTTATCGAGCAAACCGAGAGTTGTATTTCCAGGGCCATTTAGCTAGATTAGGGAAAATAAGAGAAGACTGCTTTGTAAGAACTCATGATTAATGGCACACAATTCTTTTAAAGGACTTTTGTAAATACTCTGCCTGGAAGACAGCATGCTCTCATCCGTGAGGGACCTCGTTCTCTGTCATCAATGCATCTCTGAGCCTGGTGCTTTTATGAACGTGGACTTTAAATTCACCGGAAGTACCTTGTCTAGTATGTACACAGGACTGGGAAGGGTGGAAGAGAGAGACGCTGGGGTGGGGGGATGGGGACAGAGGGTGGGGTAGGGGTGCTGTACAAGAGGAATTAGGGATTGGAAGAGCACTAAGTACGGCTGTGGAATGTTCTAGAGGTCACTCTGTTTTGTTCAGGGAAAGACGGAAGGGTGCAAGGGGGACAGAAAGGCTGACGAGAAGAGCGATGCCTGGCGTGGGTGGCACACACCTGAGTGAGAATCCTAGTTTTGTGCGAGCGTGCAGGGGCATGTGTGCATGTGGAGGCCATGGGTCATTCCAGGTGTCATTCCTTAGGGCATCATCTATGTTGTTTTTTGTTTTCAGAGTTTTAAGATCTTTTAAATTTAGTTGAAATTATATTTATCTATCTCTATCGATCTATCCATATATATATATTGGTTTTTTTCAAGAGAGGGTTTTTCTGTGAAACAGTCCTCGCTGCCCTGGAACTTTGTAGAACTAGCTGGCCTCAAGCTCCCAGAGATCTGCCTGTCTTTACCTCCCTAGTGCTGGGATGTGCTCCCATCGGCCGGCTAATATATATATTTTAAAAACTTCTATCACTTTGTTTTTGACAATTCATACATGTAGAAAGCATGTTTTGACTACTGCAGCCCTTCCCTCCCAGCCCCTCCCAGCAACCTCTTCCTCCTTTCAGCCCCTCCCACATTTCCACCCCTCCCCAGTTAACCTCCACCTACCCACCTAACACTCTCCCCCTCTGGCCCCTCCCACCCCTCTGGCCCCTCCCACTTCTTTGGCCCCTCCCACCCCTCTGGCCCCACCACTCTCCCTACCAGCCTCTTCCTCACAGTCGTATTTTTTGTTTGTTTCATTTCTGATTTTGAGACCCTGTGAGTTAGCCAGGATCATCTGAGTGACCACGGGTTTGGAACTGTCCACATTCCTTGGTGGCCTCCAGCAGTGGGTGATTTCCTTTCCTCCCAAATCATCAGTAGTCAATAGTTCAGCGGAGAGGGTAAGGCCCGGGAGCTCCTCTTTGATTCATGATTAACTGTTGATCGAGCCCTCTCCCGTAGGCCCTTTGCAGGTCTGAGGTCATGGCCACACTGTCTCCACCACCTGGTATGTCAGCACTTCGTCACCCTTGCCTCTGTCTTCTAACCCCTGCATCCTCTGTTCTCCTTTCCTAGGTGATCTCTGCTGAAGGGGAGTGGGGTGGTAGAAACGTGTTGTTTAAGGCTGAACCCTCAACCGTCTTTTATTCTCAGGATCCTGAGCACTCATGTCCCTACCTTCTTTGCCACAAGATGCGCTTCTGACTGAGGCTCAGGGTAGCATTTATCTATGGGTTTATGTATTAATATTAATAAGCCATCTTCACACCATGATTGCTCAGCTTACCAGTGGTAGTAATTCCATTTGGAGGGCCTAAACCCTCTTTACGTGTGGGTTCTGACTGCACTCAGGAGAGTCCTACCGTGGACTCGGTCATTGCCTGCTCTTACATGTTTGCGGTCCAGCTATACACCCCCCCAGCCCTGCCCAGCATAGGGAAGGATGGTGCAGTGCATGAGAGCAATGTGCTCTGGGGGTAGGGAGCCTTGAGTGCTGTTGTTCATCCATTAAGGTAAGAAGAAACAGGTAAATTTTAGCCACGTATGCTGTTCAGCTCAGTTATCCAAAGCATGGTTCTTCCAACATGCAATTCATATGAAAAAGATGCTTTTTATTCTTTTGTTCACATCCTATTTTCTTTTCTAAAACTGAGTATTTATTTTTAAAGATTTATTTTATTTTTAGTTATGTGCATCTGTGTAATGGGTACAGTGAATGCAGTTCTCTGTAGTGTCCAGAAGAGGGCAGTGGATCCCCGGAGCTGCTGAGAGCTGCCACATGATGGAGATTGCCCTGGGGTCCTCTGCGAGGGCAGTAAATGCTCTTAACTGCTGAGCCATTTCTCCAGGCCCCAAACCTAGTGAGTAGTTAAATTTACTCTGAAATCCATGAAAGAGCATAGTGTGTCAGCCTGCATCTAGAATCCCAGAATTCCTTTAGGTGGAGACAGGAAGGTCACCAGAAGCTCACAGACCAGCTAGACTTGGGCAGCATGAATGGTTTTAGAAACAATGGGAACCTGGGCTTGACAAGGTGTAGATAAGAAGTCACCCTAGAAAAGTTGACCTCTGATCTCACTGGTGAATGAATGAATGAGTGAATGAATGAATGAATAATAGATCTATTAATTCTGGCAGGCCTTAGTTGTCTGTCATTGCTATGTAACACTGTCACAAATTTGGGCTGGTATTAACCAATGGGTTTGGGAGTGGGTGGGTTCCAGGAGCTCTGGTAGATCTGGAACCTTATTCCATCAGCTCCTTCTGGTCTTTGCTACTTCCTATGGTAGGGATAAAATTAGTTTTCAGAATTACTCCATTTTGCACACTCCAGAGGGGCCTAGAGTCCTGTGTGTAGGGAGGTGGAGGGAGGAGCTCCCGCCCTTCCTGTACCCCTGGCAGACATTAATAATTGATCCCAGCTCTTTCAAGCACTCTTCTAAGACAGAGTCTTCCCCGTGTTCCATCCACCCCTACCACAGTAGACAGTCCTGACAGTTTCCCATGTCTGCTCATTTACTCTCCCTGCTCGAGGAGGCAGCCTGTCTTTCTCTACTGACCCGACTTCTCACTGTGTCCATCTCCGTCTGGACTCACATTTGAGCAGATAAATGACTTCTTCTTTCTTTCTTTTTTTTTTTTTTTTTGAACATTTGAGATTATTTCTGCATATGGAGGAGTAGACTGTGCACTGTGCAGGAGCTCCAGGCTGGGGCTGAATAGGCATGTCACTCTTCCCACAGTCCACTCCCCAGGCCATGCCCCTTACTGAGGCACCTTGCAAGTGGGGTAGTGATCTGTGAGCATCCAGACTAAGTCTGCACAGTCCCTCCTACCCAGGATATCCTCTCCCTACTGTTCTGTCTTCCTCTGTCATCCATTCCAGTCTCTATGTGTGTTGATTGGCATTGAGGCATCCTGGCATCTGGTGTCCTGAGAATTGCTTCTGGATTTTCTGGTACTGCTGTGGTTCCCTGTGCCTGGGTTGGGGCCATGTGCAGCCACCAGAAATGGAGATTTGACCCAAATCAACCCTTATAATAAGTTGTGGGACCTGAAAATAGAGGACATGAAGATCTAGAAAACATGTAGAGGACAATTTCCTTGGGCTGATGGCTCTGAACACACTGTGTGTGTTTGTGTGTGTGTGTGTGTGTGGTGTGTGCTTGCCCATGTCTGTGCATGTTGTATATATGTGTGCCCGTGCACATGTGTGGGTGCATGTATGCATGGGAAGGTATGCATGAGTGCATGCATGTAGGGGTATGTGGGAGAGTGCATGTATTTATGTCTGTGTGTGCAAGTGTGTGGATGTGTGTGTGTGTGCATGAGTGTGTATGGTGGGATTCAGGTGTTAGCTGGGGAAGCTTAGAGGTGTAGCTCTGGGGTACTGGACCTAGAATGGAGGGTACCCAGACCCCACTGGGACCCAGGGCACACTGACCCCCCTTTCTGTTGTTCCTGCAAACTCTGGGAGTGGATCAGCGATCCAGCGTGGGGCAGCTCCACTCTCCAAGAATTGTCTTAAGGTTCAATTTGTATCAGTGAGTGTTTATATACCCCTCAATAAATATTAATCCGTTACATGATATATTGCAAGTGAATATTCCTGCAATATCTGGTGCCTGCCTGATGTTGGGCATCATTTGTAATTTCTGGTTTCTGGCCTGTCCAGCCTGTGATTCAAGCCCACAGACCCACAGTCCCACAGAAACACACAAAAGCTTATATTAATTACATTCTTCTTGGCCTATGGCTCAGGCATATTGCTAGATAGCTCTTGCATCTTAACTTGACCCATTTCCATTAATCTGTTTTGCCACATGGCCCATGGCAAGAATGTAATCAATATAAGCCTCTGTGTGTTTCTGTGGGACTGCAGGTCTGCAGGTTTGGATCATGGGCTGGACAAGTCAGAGACCTATTATTACAAGTGTGTATATGCATGCATGTAGGTCAGACAACCTTGAGTTACTGCTCAGGCACCCTCACCGGAACACCACCCTGTCTTTTAAGACAGGGTCTCTCACCAGAACTTGCAACCTACTGATTAGCCTGGGCTTGAGGGCCAGTAAAACTCAGGGATCCTCCTGCCTCTAGCTCTCCTGCACTCTATTTTACAGGTGTGTGCCATGACCCATGCCTTTTCACATGGGTGCTAAGGCTAGCTTGGGTCTTCACACTTGTTCAGCAAACACTTTTTCTCACTGGGCAGGTACTATCCCATTTAATGCCTGCAGCACTGTTGTGAGGCAGAACAATTATTGTTACTACCAGTTAGGTGTGAAGCAGAGGCTGGCTCACACAGAGGCCCAGCACCTGTACTGAGCCAGCTTCTGGGTGGGAAAGCATGCACGCGATGCCAGGCCCTCCAGACTCTCCCACCTTCTACTGCTGATATTTCTACTTTCTAGAAATGGGGATGTGTGTGTGTGTGTGTGTGTGTGTGTGTGTGTGTGTGTGTTTGACAGTGACTAGAGCTGATTGCTGTAGTTGCTCATCTTTAGGGTCATTCTTAGTGGACACTGCTCCAAGTGCCTGTTTGTAATTATTTGTCCCTGAGCCTCATGCCCTGCACACAACTTGAGCCAGGTATGGTCTGCCTTTGCTTTGATGGGTAAGATGAGGCCAGTGTTCTCCCAGCAGATGAGAGTAAGAAACCTAGGTGGGGCTGGCTTCAGTGCTTGGCCCACTATACAGACCTTGCTTCTCAAAGGCCTTTCCTCAGGTAGGGCATCTAGGAGGTTCCCTGCCAAAAGAAGACAGCTGGCATGATTTTACACCCCAGCTTTGCCACCTGTTTTTGAGAATTGTGGTCAGTTGCCTAATCTCTATGCCTCAGTTCCCTCAGCTTTCA
The DNA here is from genome assembly GCA_004025045.1 of Sigmodon hispidus. Taxonomy (NCBI): domain Eukaryota; kingdom Metazoa; phylum Chordata; class Mammalia; order Rodentia; family Cricetidae; genus Sigmodon; species Sigmodon hispidus. Next base: position 11,096 of record PVIH01014796.1, read on the forward strand.
AGTGGATACAGCTCAGAACCTGATGCTGTTGCTCTGTAGAGTGGAAGCTGACTAGAGGTGGAGTAAGGGGGTTGGGGAGTCTTGGCCACATGATGATTGGCCTCAGCCCTGGGGAGGAGACTGCCTTGTGAGTCACCATGGGGGCCTCTGTGCATTGCAGTCCCATAGCTGGTCCAAGGTTATGGCTCCTGCTTTGGGTATACCCCCACCTCCCCTGGCTCACCCCATCATGCTGTCTGCCTTTCTTACCGCAGTCATAGCAAGAGCTTGGGGGAAAAACATATTCCTAAATAAATAATAAATATGGACAGAAAATAACCCAGAAAGCACTTGCGTGGCTCAGGACTTTTGACAGGCTTGCATGCCTAGCTCTGGGCTCTCTGTCTCTCCCAATTACCACCCTTGCTCTACATGTTACCACTGGAACATGTCAGCTTCCCACAGCCGCCATTGCTGGAAACTTCTCAGCCCTCCTCACCTTTGGGCTCTCCTCAACCCCTTTGGTTTTTCTTAATGCTCTGGAGTTCTCCCCAGGCTCCCGGACAAACAGAAAACCCCCACCCGGTGTGAGTGTGTAAGGGGAGGGCTTGAGTGTCAGGCTGCTGAGTCTGACTCCCAGACTGCTTCTTCCTTTAGTGTGGACAGATTGTATAAACAGCACATCAGGCCTCAGGCCTCCTGAACCTCAGCGTTTGAGTAGTAAGGTCACCAGTATTAGCTTCTATGCTCATCTCATGCAATGTTTTTCTTGCTATGACTCTACTGCCAGCCTTTCCAGACCCAGAGATGCTAAGTGAGTGCTCAAAGCCACACAGCTCTGTGTGATATGAAGGTCGTGCTATCCCTTTGGCGACCTGTGGCAGGCACTTAGCCACTCTGTTTCGGTTTGTTAGGGAAGTGTCCTATGAAGGGAAGAAGAACACAGGGTACGTGTGCTTCTCTCCTGGGGTCTTTTCATTGCAAATGGGCAAGAGAATGTTCTGGGACTCTCTGAGAGGTGGAAGCAGACGCCTCTGGGCTTGTCTTTTCTTGCTTATCTTCCTCTCTTTGCAGTCCTGTCGTGGACCATGGTGAGAAGTGATGTGAGGGGAGGTGAGGGAGTGACAGCCGAGCTCTGAGTTTTGCATGAAGGATAAAGTCTGGGGATGAGAGAGGTCCATTCCTCTCCACATGGGCCATCCTCGTGTGTAATTATGATAAGAGAGATGGAGGAGCCTGGTTCTGGATATGGTGCTGGGCTCCTCAGGGGTGTGTGCTTAGGAGAGAGAGAGAGAGAGAGAGAGAGAGAGAGAGAGAGAGAGAGAGAGAGAGAGAGAGAGAGAGAGAGAGAGAGAAAGGGGGAGGGGCCAAGGACGCAGGAGGGAGAGGCAGCTCTGAGTATCAAAATGACAAGCCCCCTGGTATAAAAGGTGACAATTTGCCTACACAGTGCAATGGTTCTGTCAAGGTGTCAGGGTACTCGGGGACTTGGATTCAGGAAGCAGGAGCCTTGGAAATGCAGCAGCCGGGAGCGCCTTCGTTTGCTCGGGCTCCAAAAGTGATGGTTTGTAATTTTGCCTTATGATCTGTACGGGTTTATCATGGCGCTAATCGGCCTAATGACGACGGGCGCTCTGTCATTCCTGCTCAGATGCCAGGTTTTAAGTAATAACTCACGCTCAGCAGGACCTGGCGGGCCTGCCCCTCGATGGAGCCGGTAAAGGAGCCCAGCTCCCAGCAGGCTGCAGTTCCTCTGGCTGCCCTGGATGCTGCCTGACTCCTTTCTGTATACTGGTCCACTTCCCTGGTCAACACATCGTGCTGGACACTTCAGAGACAATGAAGGCTGGCCTGACTTCTGCCCTGGATGTTTGTCTGAGTCTCCACCCTTCCTGGAAAAATTGAAAGGCCATGTTTGTGCTAATGTCGTTCCCATGGACACCAGTGAGCCACACAACCAAGATTAATGGAGAACCGTGGAGACCGGTCCTAAAAGATGGTTCCTCTTGTGGATTATGGTCTGTCACGCGGCATCCATTAGCGCGAGAGTGCAGGGTCCTTGTAGCGTTGGTATCATCGGGACCAATGCGCCACTGCAAGATGGCATTTTCCACTGCACATCCACACATCATCTCACCACTGCTCAAGGCCTCGTAAATTGGGCTTATAGCTCAGCTGCTGGCATAAATAAGTCCCTTTGATAGTTAGTGGAAGACGTTATGACACCCCAGGGTACAGGAGGGGACATTGGCACTGTCATTTTTTTTCTCTAGCCCTGGCACCCTGGTGCCTGTGATCTTTCTGAAGATTCAGGGCACGTGCTCTTCATTACGGCTTGGGCACCAGGGACTTGTTTTTTTTGCAAGATTAATGAGCGCCACGGAAATTCTCCAGCGCATCTCGATAATTAAGTCTTTGTTTATCAAAAAACAAGTTATATTAGGAGCAGAAAATTCGCAGTAATTATTCATAATTCTAACAATTCAAGTATAGCTACCTCATTTGCCTGGGTAATTCTGCTTTTTAATTTCTTGCATACATTTGCATATTAATTTTGCCCGTCGGCTGCAGCAGGCTTGACAGTTTGCTACCATGTGATGGTTTTCACAGGGGTGCGACGCAGTTGGGTGGCATTTCGACTGGGTGCAATGATAAATTATGAATTTTCTAATTTGCTGCATAATGAAGTAACCCCTTCCAACCCAATTAAAAAGAATCACCAGGATGGTTGAGTTTGGGGGTGGTAGTGGATGTAAATATATATATTTCAGGTATTTTATGTTCTTTTCTTTGTTGTTTATAAACAAGGTGTGTGTGTGTGTGTGTGTGTGTGTGTGTGTGTGTATACTTTTGTGTGTGTTTTCTCTTTGGAAAAAAATGCCTCCATTTGCATTTGTAGGGTGATGTAACTCTTCAAGCATCAAAGGTGACCAGAGATCTAGGTCTTGGGCTGGCCCTCCTGAGCCTGTCTATCTGGCTCTCCTCAGTCTGTCTGGCCCTCCTCAGTCTGTCTGGCCATCTAGAGGATTCAGTCTGCTGGCCATCTAGAGGGTTCAGTCTGCTGGCCGAGTCTCTGAGAGTTTGGGTGACAGTGATACTGTGGTGTTGGAGGCGGCAGTCGTGGGTGCAAACTCAGATGTCTGAGGGAAGACAGTTTGAATCTATTTCTCCTCCTGGTCAATTAATTATCCAACCTCTTCCTGCTTCTAATTTCAAAACACATCACAGGCATCATAAAAGGGCTGTTTGTCTGAAACATACCCAGGCAGCCTCTCTCCAAACATGGTAACCATGTGCCTAAGAGGAGGGTGAGGTGCTTGGCTGGTGACCCAGGTTGGAGTGGAATCCAGCCCCAGAGGGTAGTGTGGAGAGTCCAGTGTGTCTCGTGAGGTCTGGTGGCTCCTTCTCCAAGCCAGGCCTGCTGAGCTGTGTGAAGACAGGCAGCAGACTGTGTTCCTTCCTGTCTTTTCAGATAGTGTCTTATAATGGCAGAAAACAAAAAAAAAAAAAAAAAAAAAGAAATATGAAAGCATTGGGCAGACGTGTTCTGACTCTGGCGTAAAGCCATCTCTGTGAGTGTGTGAGTGTGGGGTTGGGGAAGACTCTTCCCTTTTTTTGGAGGTCCAGGCAGACCCAAGAAAGAAGGAGAGAAACCATCCTCTACATTTTTAAATCAAGTTGTCTTTTGTCTGTCGTGTTTTGGGGTCCCTTGTCAGAAATTAGTTGATTGTGTGTACCTGGGTTTGTCTTGTGGTCTATTCCATTGGGCAAATATGTCTAATTTTATGCCTGTACCCTATGTTTTTTACAGGGCTCGAGATGGAATCCAGAGCCACACACATGCCAGGCATGATCTTTGCCACTGGACTGTGTGTCTAGGCCTTGTGATATTAGTTAAAGGATTGTGTCTCCAGTTTGCGTTCTCAGAATCACTTTGGCCAGTGCAGTCCTCATGGTTCCGGATCTCAGAACATCTTTTCTCTTTCTGTGGAGGGTGCTTTGAATTTGCCTTGGGCAGTGCGTACATTTGAACAGTGCTAATCCTTCCAATCCGGAGCGCTGACAGGACACCTCTCCAGGTATGTGCGTCATCTTCAGCTGCATTTGTTAGATGTGTCTTCCATCTCTTTGCTTATAAATTCATCCTATATTTTTTAATTTTTAAAATTAAAATTTTAGCTTAAAATCTGCATTTTAATGTACATTGTAATATATAACTAAATATAGTTTAAAATAAAATTAGTATTTTTAATTATTTCAAATTTTATTTATAATGCTGCTGCTGCTGCTGCTGCTGTGTGTGTGTGTGTGTGTGTGTGTGTGTGTGTGTGTGTGTGTGTGTGTGTGTTCGCCTGCCATGAAGCACTTACCTGTGGAGGTCAGAGGACAACAGACAGCTTGCTGGAATTGATTTTCTCTTTTCGAGTGTGAGTCCTGGGGACTGAATTCCAGAAGTCAGGCTCAGTGCATAAAGGTGGGAAGCAAAGGCCTTTACTCACTGGGTCTTTTCTCTGGCTTACACTTTATATTTTTAATGGTATTATAAGTGAGATTGTTTTATAGTTTTTAAGTAGTTATTATTTGTGTATAAAGCATATTTTTATATTATTTGTATATAAAACATACTAACTGATTTAAGTATGTTCATCTGTGTCCTGCAGCTTCCTGATTTTATGAATTGGTCCTAACAGTTGCATGTGCTGGGAAGACTTTCGGGTTTAGTACAAACTGGGCCACAGCATCTCATTTTGCTTCTTATTTCCACACACAGAAATCAAGCCAAAACCAAGTCAAAGGTCTCAGAATGAGACTCAAATCCATAAAACTTCTGGAAGAAAATGTGAGAATGAAAGGCCCCTTGCCATTAGTGTGGACTGTAGCTTTAAAATTTTAAATATTAAGCTAAAAATTCAACTGAAAAACTAAAGCAAAGGCGTGGTACCACAGTAAAGGGCCACAGAGTGAGGGGCCAGTAGGGTGGAGAGGCTGGCACGGACACAGGCACTTGATAGAACCCAGCAAAATCAACACAATGAACACATACAATTTAGGAGGAAAGAAATCCTACACTGTAAAATGTGAATGGCCAAAATAGAGAATTCTCTAAGAATAGTGTGAGGGTGCCGCCAGGTCTGTGAAAAAGTGTTCTCATCACGAGTCACCGGAAAATGCAAGTAAAAATCATGGTGGACTGTCACTGCCTTCCTGCTAGGAGAGATCGCAAATGTGGGGTTGATGTGCTGTGGAGCTACTGACGAAATGCTCTGTGAACAAAATCGAACCTGATGGCCAAGCACATGGTAGGTACACTGCAAACACCTCTACCTTCCTTGCCACTACCTTGCCCTCTTAACTTGCTGTTTCATGGATTTTTATGTTTATTGTATCACAGCTGGTTTTCACCATGGTTGAGCACTAGCCTGTGCTCTTATTTAATATTTTCCCTTAGTTTAAAACTTAAATATTATTTAATTTTAGAAGAAATCATTATGTCACTACTGTAAATGTTAAATTGAGATTTCATGCCACAAATAGAGGGGCTAGAGATCTTTTAATCTTATTTTATGCATATGAGTGTTTGCCTACATGTTTGTAAGTGCACCATGTGCATGCAGTGCCCAGAAAAGCCAGAAGAGGGCATCGGATCTCCTGGAACTAGAGTTCTAGGTTGCTGAGGGGGTTCTTAATTTTATAGACATCACTTGGGCCCCTGATTTGAAGGTCTAAAGTTCCCCACAGAAATATGATGCTTACTTCTGCTCGGAGAGAAACTGGTGAATGCAATGACAATGGAGTCAGACTAGCAGATGCCAGAGATTTCCTGTCAGATATCACCAGGGTAAAAGAGAATGTGTGAATCAGTTTTAATGTGTTTGTAAGCCACATAAAATCATCCCTAGATGCCTCTGGAGGGAAATGCCCTCACAAGAAAACACTTAAATCTGGAACCTCTTGATTGATAAGCCCAGAGCAATGGGCTTCTGACTTGGGAAGTCAGTGATTTGCTGAACTGTGGGTGTGGCCACCATTGGCTGCTACACTGTAGGTTGCTATAATACAGTTCACAAGGGACCCTGTGAGCTGAGGTCACTGAATGAGCATCCGTGACTCACCTTTTGGCAACCGTAGCTCCTTTTAACCTGTCTGTGCAATGCTCCTATGTGTATGTGGCCGGGCTCAGCTCCAAATGACTCACAAGTACTAAGAAGGGAGCTGAGTCTGGGGGTCAAGTTGCTTTCAAGTGTGCAGTTTGGTGGGGTATGACTTAATTTCCTTTCCCCCAAAGCTGTAGTTAGGCGCTGCGCTAATGCTCTCCTAGGGCACATGCTTCTCCCATCTGGAATAATTCCTTTCACCTTTCGGTGTCTTCCTGATCACTCTCTGAGGGGGGAAGTCTGTCAGGTAAAGGGCTCAGAAGATCTATGGAGCTCCGGGAAGAAGAACGAGAGAACGTTGCATTCTCAGGCTGCAGGAGAGGACCCTGCCATGTGTCTTGGTCACCCAACAGCCTGGGCTTCTGTCTGTGGGTCCGTGAATCCTGCTTTCAGATACGCATCCCAGGGTGTCACTGAGGCAGTCAGGGCTAAGTGGAGTAAGCAAGGAGGGCCTGTGAGTGTTTAGCCCAGTTCCTCCTGGGCATGGCTGAGTGGTAATCAAGGGAGCAGGGTACCAGCCAGATGGGCCAGGATGAGGAAGGGTGAGTTGGGGAAGGATGATGGGATACACAAGGAATGGAGGCTGGTCAGGGAGGCTGAAATGGATGCTTTGGACTAATGAAGTCTGAGCAAGTGAGTATGGAGTGGTAAGGGTAGGGGAGGCCTGAAATCTCTCAGCCCCAATTGGGCAGTTGGGAAACCAGGAAGGCTGCCTACAGGGGCACCATCCCATAGCTTTTTTTCCCCATGGAAAGAATTTTGTAGTTGCATAGTAGAGACTGCGGTAGAAATGGATGAGTCTGGGGACCGGGCAGGATATGATTCTGAGCCCAGATCAGGGTTGGGAGTGTACCTGGAACAAAGACCATTCTGAGAGAGGGGTTCTAAAGGGAGAATCAGATGTATAAGGGAGTTATGGACTTATGGCTTAGGCACCTGCGTGGACATGGTAACACCCATTGAGGTTGGGAACAGGAGCTGTTAAGGGGAGCTCCCCTTGTAAAAATCAGTTTTATTTGATGTGATGTCAGATGTAAATGCATGCTTTTTAGTTCATTGTAAATTCAGTAAGTGTTGTCTTAGATGAAGAGGTGGTATTTTCACCCATTACCCATGGATCCTTATGGACATCTGAGACGGATGAAGTTACCAGACTCCACACACATTTCTATGTTCACATAACTGTGACCCAATTTAATTTATAAATCAGGCATGATAAGAGTAACAGCACCCAATAATAAAGCCAAACAATTGCAGAGTGCACAAACCAAAGTTATTACAACTTATTGTTGGTTTCTGAAAGTTTCCATTAATATTTTCAGACCCCAGTTGACCATAGGTAAAGAAAACCTCTAAAAGCAAAACCACAGTTGTATTGGAGGGTTAGAGGGAGGGCTGGCTGCTAACTAAACCTTATGTTCAGGCTGTGAACTAACATTCCCATAAACAAAGCCACACCCAGGTTCAAGGTTCTAGAAGTGTAGTTGACTGATAAGAACTGTATGATCACAGAGAGTCGGATTATCTTGGGCTCTCTTTAATTTCCTTCAATGTCTGATCCAATATCCAATATCAGGCAAAACCTTCCAAAAGTATTAATTTAATAGACCTTAGCTTCCACTAACCCAAGAGCCAGGAATGCCATCAGATGACTTCTGAGGTTAAGAATGTCCCTGTTTTGATGTGACTTGCTTACTGAGGTTACTACTAAGGTATTTGAAAAATGCCTTCACTTATGATTTTCTTTGTTTTGCTACCATTAAAACTTTATGAAACTGTTTCCAGTTGGAACATGGTATTTGGGTGACCTGAACCTCCCTCTTCTAGACCATGGTCACTTGTATCTGGCTCCAGAATAAGGTATCTCTTATTCCCTTTGAGCTGTGTTGTGCATTAATGATATATAACTGAAATATGAGCAGAAAAACACTGAAGGCTGTGCTCATTCTTGTAAATAAAATTGATAGCAAATGTTTATGCTATGTGACTTTTCCTGACACTCAATCTAGAGGGGACATGATGACATACCAAAAAAGTTTTTCTTCATGTACCAGCCCAGAACCAATGACTGTATTGGGTCTCTCACAGAAGTATGGTTGACTCACAAGCAGCTGGATCACTGAAATGTCCAGGCCAGCATGAATGATGATTCACAAAAGCTGCATCCCTAGAGCCCCACCCCAGTTAATCTTCTGTTTCTTGTGTACACTACATTCCCAAGACCCAGCTGTTACTACTACTCATTCACAAGTGGGGACATAGTATCCTGTGCATCACCTCAACTGTACAACCGCCGTTCTTGTGGCCTTTATGGATGTCAGATCTTAAATATGTAAAGTTGTCGAATCCTCCTCATGGCTTTGCAAGCCAAACAGTATGCTGTCACCCACATTTTACAGTGAGTAAACAGCACAGAGAGGTTAAGTAACTTAAGGTCACTCAGCTTCTAAGTGTCAGAGCTAAGATTTGAACCTATAAAGTTGTAGCCAGAGCTTTAAAAAAATACTTAAGATATCATATGTGCTCAGAGAGTATAAAGTAAGAAGAAATGACAAATGTTCAATTTAGACAAAAGGTAACTTTAGGGTAGAGATAATGAATAATGGCAGGAAGAACATAGATGAAGCCAGTCTGAGTCATGTTGCTAATAGTCTGGTTTGTTTGAGGCAGGATGTCAAGATGGTCTTGAACCTGTGACCTGCCTGCCTGGTCTTTGTAGTGCTAGCACTGCAGGGAATCCACAGACCCAGCTGGCTTTGCTGTGTGTTGATTGCTTTGCAATATTCCAGAGATTTTAAAGTCCCTTTGCACTACACAACAGGACTTTAAGATCCTTGATGGGAAGGTTGCCTCACGTCAAGGTCTTTAAATGCTAAAGCTCTTTCAGGCTGCATGACTGAAGTGAAGTGAGTCTGAGGAGCACATGTGTAGGAGCCACAGAGATGCTTTATGATTATCCTGGATTAGGTTTATTAGGAGACCTGCCATTCTTCACTGAGAAGCAAAGCAGAAAACTAAGAGTCTTGAGCCACTTAGGAGTTCCAAAACACAGAGGCCAGACCGCTGAGGTTTAAACAAGGAAGTATCATCATCATCATCATCAACATCATGACATTTTGGAAGGAGGGAGTTACTAGCATGGGTTCAATTGCTAAAGGATGCTGGCATAACTGTGCTCTGTAATTTCACCTTATGGTGCCAAGGTGGCTGCTGTATCTCCAACTTTGAGATCTGTTATTAGACACAAATCTTAAAGAGCACACTACATTTCTCAAGCTAAGCCAATTTCCTTTAGAAAACTTTCCAGAAAACCCCATTCAGCACTTGTCACTGGAATGTTGTATACTGCTCCAAACAACCAATGGGGAATTGGAACTTTTATTTTATTTTTTTTTTTAATTGACAAATTGCCACTTGCCAAAATGCAGAGATCCTTCAACTGAGGAGGAAAGGAAAGAGAGTTTTGAAACTGGTTGTGAATATTGATTAGGAGTCTTTGCCATGGGCCTCCATGACCCCCATTTCTCTCCTCCTCTCCTCTCCTCTTCTCTCTCTCTCTTTCTCTCTCTCTGACACAGAATAAAATAGCTATTTGAATCTCATCTTTTTCTCTAGCTGATTGTTCTCAGCAAATGCCTTTTTTCACTTGGGGCCTGAGGAAGCTCATTCTAGAATGTGCAGGAAAAGAAAAGTTCTTGGGAAATCTCTGTCACAGAACACCTCTCATATCACAGTAGAAACTGGGCTTTTCTAAATGAGTGAATGGATGGATACGCCCACACATACACAGGGTCCTGCATCCTGCCTCCTCCCATGCCCCATTGGTAAAAGCTGCCTCCTGTCTTTGTTATCCTGGAAGGTTTTTGGTCTGCACTTATAGAAGACCGCTCTGGGCCGGTTCTCATCTGTTCTGAATTGTTTTTTTTCTTTATGTAAAGAACATATCGGCATGAGCTTTGGTTTTTTCCATTTCTTCCCTTATTTATTGTGGGGTTCCCTGTGACCACAGCTATTGTGTCAGGAAAACACCACTCACAAATTCCCTGAAGACTCCAGCTGGACTTTCCATGTAAGTGTTTATTATTTTTTCCTAGTATGTCAGACTCACTAAATTTTAAGCAAATTTTAGAGAATGCAATTATGCCTTCTGTCTCGATGTGGTCGAAACAAAAGAGGAAGTTGTTTTGTTTTTTTCTGTAAGAAATTGTAGTTTTGAACTGAGCATTCTGGGAGCACACCCAACCCTGTGCTTGGGAGGTGGGGGTGGAGGCAGGAGAATCAGGGATCCAAGGGTCGTCTCCCTCTACATAGGGAGTTCAAGACTAGCCCGGGGTACATGAGAGCCTGTTTTAAAAACAAACAATAATTGTATTTTTGAGTCAGATGTGCTATAGAGGAACACAATAGAAGCCATGTTCTTTTGTTAAAGCAATAGTCACTTTGCTTCCCTAACCTCCAGAGTCTGCCCACACACCTTGGCTTGCAGGCACTTCCTCCCTCTTCGAAGTGAGAAGTCCTGACTCTGTCCCACCCTCTTGCACATCCCTCTCTGGCTGGGGAAGATATGTCAGCGCTAATGACCCATGTATTCCTTCTCCATGTTTCCCTTTCATACACAATGAAGTCTTCACAGGGCTCTGGGGATTCAGAGGGCACATTCCATTTGGGGAGTGTGACGGTGAGTCTTAGCCTAGCATCCCCGAGATTTTTGCTGTTTTTGACACCCCCCACCCACTCATGCCCAGCATATCTTAGCTGATAAAATAAATGACTATCACTTCTTTGTCAAGTAGAAGTGAGAACCAAGAGCCTGAAATTTCTTTTGCTGTTTTGTGACAACAGACCTTCCGATGTCAATGCTTCTACATACTAAGCCTTGTGTCTTGACTGTCACTGCTCACCCCACTGGGGCCATTCAAAAACTCTGTACTCCATTTCATTTGCCCAAATGCTTCTTGGAGGACAGACAACAGATACATTTCACAGTTGGAGAAACTAAGGACCAGATAAATGAAGGCAGTACAATGGATGATGAGCGCCTCTGCCTGTGCATGGTGAAGGAAGGCTGTGAGCATCATGGGAACTGCCACCAGGTTCTGCACAAGACTATGGGGTCCAGGGGCAGTGTACATCGCAGATCCTGGGTACCCTGGAGGACTGGCCTCTGGCCTCACAAGGTTTGGTTTACTGGGTCGTGAACTTAGTCATCGTGACTCAGTGATAATCATTTGCTGTGGAGATGACAGTGACCAGGGGCATGGAGGGCTAGGGACAGATTTCAGATAAGGTCCTGAATGTTGTGTGGTGAACCCAGAGGAAGAGCCACATGCCCCCCCTTGTCACACCATGTGTAGGTATCCTGTTCCGTTCTTTCACTCTGACTTGAGCTCTGCTATAACGGGAACTCAGAGATGAAGGCTCTGGGATTTGAGAGAGCGCTGAGATGGCCTTTTATGCACTTAGCTCCGAAAGAACTGAGAGACTCTTTGTGAATGATGATCCTTTTATGCATGGGAAGTGGCCTCAGGTGGCTCTTGAAATTTTAAAGTCACTGAAGGACGCTACAGTGCACCTGAGTGGCCCATGACACTGTGAAACAGGGGTAAATAAAATTCAGTGGCAAACACATGCTAAGTCAAAACAAAATAATTCCTGGCTTTGAATTGGGGATGTTTGAACTCCATCAGGTGGAGCAAACCTCAGGTGCTGAGTCCTGTTCAGATGTTGTGAGTCACACAAGGGCATATCTTAACAATTGTTATTTTGTGATCTCCAAATTAAAAAGAAAACTCATAGAAATGCATTCTGAGACACAAAGTCCATTTCATGTGTGGTTTTCTTGACCTAAGACTACCAATAGGTTCATCTTTCTGTTGAGAGATTTCTTTGCTCTTCTTACATTTGAAGAAAATGAACTAAATTGATTTTTATATTTGTTGGTGGAGTTTGAAAATGACATCACTTCTTAGTGGACCTTAATAGCCTATGTCTCTCAGGTAGATTCCACTGTCATGTGCCAGCATGGAAATGACCTCAGTTCATAGTCTAAGACGGTGTCAAGAAAGGGGGACCCCAGGAGACAATAAAGCTGAATTGTTCTGCATGGTATGAGGCTCAGAGAAGTCCTGGCACCCAGCTGAGCCACAGGACCATTAGGGAAGAGAGACCAGAAGCAACCTTCTATGTCTGAAGACTGAATTGAAAAGTGAGACTCGGGAGGCAGAGGCAGGAGGATCTCTGTGAGTTTGAGGCCAGCTTGCTCTAGGCCAGCCAGGGCTGCACAGTGAGACTCTGCCCCCACCCCAAACAAATGACTGACTGACTGAATGACCCAAGGCCTAATTCTCTAATTCTTTAAGATGATCTGCAAAACACTGGAGTCCTAGCGCCCCCCCCCCTGCCAGATCTGCAGCTGACTTATGCATCATATGCATGCTTTGCTGCTCTGTCTGTCCAGTGTCAAGCTGCTTTTAAACTTCAATGGTACAATCTGTTCCACCATAGACTTTCGGTATGTACAGTGGCACCTTTTTTTTTCCCACTTAGAACCAAACCCTTGTATTGGTTCGTTCTATCAACTTGACAGCATCTAGAATCATGAGAAAAAGCACGCCTGTGAAGGAATTTCTTTTTCTTTTCTTTTTTAACCTTCGTGTATGTCTATGTGATGTATGTGTGGTGGAGGCATCTATATATGAATGTGAGCATGGAGCATTGCAGAGGCTGGAAGACAGCTTCGGGTGCTGATCCTCACCTTCCACCTTTGCGTTAGGGTGGCCCGTTGCTTGTTCCTGTTGTCGTGCTAATTGGCCAGGGACATCTGGGATTCTACTGTCTTCAAATGCCCATCCCTCTAGAAGAACACTGGGATTACCAAAGTGTGAGATCCGGCATCTAAACATGAGTCCTGGGGGTTTGAACTCAGGTCCTTATACTTACATGCTAGGAGCACTTTACCAATTGAATTGCCTTATACCTCAAGTATGTGTCATCATCAAAGTGGTCCTTTTGGAAGACTTGTGCTCAGTGGGGACATTTAACCGGCTCCTTGGACTTCCGTTGAGTGAGACCAGCTGTCTGGAAGTGGAGTCCCTTACCCAAAGGAAAGCACAGACCTAGTTCCTAGGACCCTTACACAGAAGCCCAAGTAGACAGGGGTGTCCTTGCCATCTCCCTCTGCCTTGTACCATAAAGACACTTGCTGGAAGTCTCTTATTTCCCAGGCACCAATAATTCATTTCCAGGGACCCTTGATAATAGAGTCTCTCTCTATCCCCCCATGGTGACTCAGTTCACTCTAAAGGAGCAAACCAGTGCTGCACATCTGTCAGCCCCATATTCACGGGAGCTATTTGGACTCGAAATCAAGAAAAACAAAACTGATTAGGGAAAGATCTGCTTTCAGAAAACCTATTTCTGTCACAGGGGGATGGAGAAATAAAATAATGTTTCAATAATTTATGCACACAGAAGAACCCCCACTGGAAATGTGAAGAAGTGAGGGGGCACTCGGGGAAAAACCAGGGCTGGTGGCTGCCTTCATCAGCACCGGGGATAATTCTGAAATAAATTGGAAAAACCAGTCTTGCTTTCAGATTTTGAGTGATGATAGGATGGGGAATCTTTCTCTTGGAAAATGTTTGTTCTGGCTGGTTCCCCCCCAAGGACACCGTTAGTTGCTGGTCCTCACTGGATGCCGTCTCTGGTCAGCTGTCTTTCTTCTCACCCAGGCACTGTTTACCTGCTCAGTCTCCAGCCTGCCTGGCATGATTTTTCACAGGCTAATTTAACCTCATGCATGGAGCCTGAGGGTTTGTCTCCTTCAGTTTGTTCTCACCTCCCAAGTCAGTACTGTAAGATGATCCTGGAGCCTCCATGAAGACTTGGAGGCCTCACAGTTCGGTCCTGCAGACTCTTTCCCATGCAAGCCAGCCTCCCTAGGTGTCAAGGAGGCAGAAGAGCCAGATCTTGCCTTTGAAGAAGGCGCTGAATGTCATATCAGGTCCCTTTCATAGGGTGGGGTCTCCAAAGCGACTGTTAGCACACAGCAGTCTCCAGGCAGTTCAGCTGGTCCCTCTCTGGAGGTGTCACTTTCTCTCACCCATCCTGTCTAGGGACACCCCTGGCATCAAGAGAGACTGCTGACTCTTTTGAGACGAGGGAATTCTGTGACGTAGCGAGGGTCACAGGATCGTACACTGGCTACAACAGTCCCTTCAAAGCTCAGGGAACATGCTGGAAGAGAGACTCAAGTATTTTAAAAGCAGGCACATGAGGAGGACACCAGTGAAAAGCTGTCCTCTGGGCAGGATATGGCTGCTGTGGTCATAGACACAACTGCAGCTGTGACGACCTACATAGGATCTGCACACACCACAAGTATCAAAGTCAAGGGAGAAGAGCAGGCCATGAGGGGTGGCAACAGAATCAGAGAGGGTAGTGTAGCAATGTGATCACAATACATTGTATACAGTTCCGAAACTGACAATAAATACAGCTAGAGAGAGACAAAGAAATACAGATAGACACACACACAGAAAGAGAGACAGAGACAGACAGATACACACAACACACACATACAGAGAGAGAGAGAGAGAGAGAGAGAGAGAGAGAGAGAGAGAGAGAGAGAGAGATTGAGAGAGAGGAGTCCACTTGCAGATCTCTTTGGCTCTCTTACCTCCCACCTCAATGGTTAGAAAATGACCAGTATGGCATCTGGAAGCTCAGAACCTGAGATTGACAGTCTAATGTCCCAGAGGCAGCTACATACTTCCTAGGCTGCCTCCAAAGAACAAATGTAGGCAAGGCCTTCCCTAAGGTGAAGCCTCATTGGCCTGTTGCCAGCGACTTCATTCTGCCACCCCATCACCATAACAACGAGCATCTCCAGCAAGAGAGCCTGAGGGAAGATACTGCCTTCTCCTTGGTTTGGTGGAGTTTGTTTTCAGAGGTCACGTGCTCCGAGCATCCTGCATGAGCACTGGTGACTTCCGGGTGTCAAGGGGAATGAGGGCCCCCTTGTGTCATGACCACACGAATCACACTTGAGTCTAAGACCCCCCAGCCTTTGTGGATGAGATCTGTCACAGAGATCCCTTGTGTCCTATGCAGCTGTGTGGTTTCAGAGAAGTGCCTTGCATATGCTGCCTCGTACTGGAGAGAATGAATACCCAAGCCAACAGAGGGAAGAGGGGAACAGCTGAAGATGTGAGGGACTCTGGGGGCTTCTCTGTGTGGTCCTGTTTAGTGGAAGTAAGATGGCCCAAGAGTAGAGAGCACAGTAAAGGAGAAACAGAAGGCAGGTCTCGTGTGTATGTGCTGTTGCATGCTTATATACCAGTGCTCATGTATGTCTGTGCAGGTGTGCATGCAGATATGTGTGCACACAGAGGCCAGAGGTCAATCTATACCGTCTGCTTTGCTTTTTGAGACAGGGTTTCTCACAGGCTAGAAGCTCACGGAGGAGGCTAGGATGGTGAAATAGCCTTGAGGAGTCTCCTGTCTCTGCCTCACAGGCAGGCATATGTCACCATGCCTGGCTTTTCCCTGGATTCTGGGACACTGCACTCAGGTCTTATGCTTATGCAGCTGGTACCTTAAAGATGGAACCATCTCGGCAACCCAAAGATGGATCTGAAGTCAGGCTCCGGTCTGTCTTTCTTACTGAAGTCTAGCAAGTGCTCTCAGCTGTTCAAGCAGTCTGTGAGTGACTGGCTAGCCTCTGCCATGACTGCTGTGGCAGGGAGCTCATTCCCATCCACAGAAACTGGGTCTAGCCTTATCTACACCTCTGTGGGAGGCCCAGACATCTGCTCCAGCCAGCTGTCTCTGTCACTTGAGCCTAAGTCTGACCTGCAAACCCCTCAAGAAACTCAGAGTACCTTAGTCAACCCTCAGCTCTCAATGGCCTTTAAGTTTCCAATGACAATGTCATGCCTGTGTCTCAAAGCAGTATAGTTCTTTTCGTCGTAGTCGCTCTCTCTCTCTCTCTCTCTCTCTCTCTCTCTCTCTCTCTCTCTCTCTCTCTCTCTCTCTCTCTCTCATGTATGTGTGTGTGTAGGTTCAAGTGCACATTGTGTGTGTGGGCATGGTGGCCAGAGCTCAAAGCTGCTCTCTTCTTCAGTCACTCTCCATTTTATGTTTTGAGACAGGCTCCCTCTCTCAATCTGAGTTTGCCTATTTGGTTGCATAGTTGCCAAGCATGTTCTGGGGCTCTACCTATTTGCCCTGAGTCCACATCCCAGCTTCTTGTTTTCCTTCATCTCTCCTCCTCCTCCTTCTTCCTCCCCTTTCTCCTCCTCCCATATGTCTTAGTCACTGTTCTATTTCTGTGAAGAGATGTCACGAACATGGCAATTCTTTTAAAAGAACACATTTAATTAGGGCTTGCTTACAGTTTCAGAGGTTTAGTCTATTATCGGCATGGTAGAACCATCCATGGTGGCAGGCTTGGTCAAGGCATGCTGGAGAAGTACCTGGGAGTTCTACATACTGAGAGCTGTATCTTGATCCACAGGCAAAGAGAGAAAGAGACTGGGCCTGATATGACACACTTTAATGACACATTTTCTCCAGCAAGACCACACCTCCTCCCGCAAGACCACACCTCCTCCCTCAAGACCACACCTCCTCCCGCAAGACCACACCTCCTCCCTCAAGACCACACCTCCTCCCGCAAGACCACACCTCCTCCAGGAAGACCACACCTCCTCCCATAAGACCACACCTCCTCCAGCAAGACCACACCTCCTCCTGCAAGAATCCCTGTTGACAGAGCAATTCAAATATATGAACCTGTGGGGACCAGTCTTATTCAAACCACCATTGGTGCTGGGGATCCAAACTCAGATCCTCACGCTGGGGAGGCAAGCACTTTGCTAGCTAAGCCAGTCTTCCATGCTTATTTTCTTATATATTGTGATGTGGGAGCATTTCTCCTCATGCCCACCTCCCATTTGTCCTGAATCTTGATAGCCTGTCAGAGGAACCCTGAGAGTGGCATGGGGTAGGTACCTCAGTGACCTGGGCGATGATGGGAGGAGTTGCTTGGGTCTGCTGGTTTTCTCCTCTGGGGCAGGACCTTCATCTAGGCGCCAAAGTCCTAGCGCCAGCACAGCCCCTCTCTGAGCTTTGGCCGCACAAGTCCTTGTGGGGGATGCGGTGGAACTCACCAGGGCAGTAGGGAGCCGTCGTGTTTATTCCCATTGCTGGGCACTGACTGGCTCAAGTGGGTTTTTGCAAATGTCTGGGGAATGAACATTTAGTTGCAAAACCTTCTGAGAACAAGCCAAAAACAAGTACTTTAAACATCCATCCCGATCCCCTGGAGCACCATGCTTTCCCACAGCAACGGTCTGATGGGGATGCTCACTTCCTAGCTCTTGTACGTTCCCCTCTTTCTGTCTGTCTTTCTGTCTCCTTTCTCTCCTTTGGAGCTCAGCTCCTCTCCCAGCCCCCTCCATCCCCAGGCCCCTTTGTCGACACTTGATCACTTACATCAAGTTGACATTCGCAGAGTTTACTCAGGGGTCTGTAATTGTATTCTTTCCCTGGTTCTGCATTACCAACCATGAAAATGGAATCTTATCATCCCTGACCAATTTTTAATGTACAAAATGATTTGGCTGAGGTTCAAAGGGAGGCACAATTGAAATCAGGTGAATGATACATGGGTTTTTTTTTGCACTTCCTCCGTGCTTAGATTTGATGTTTTTTTCATCCCAGTATAGCATAGAAGGAGTAGATTATTTTTGCAAGCTTTATAAGTGCATTGTGTACCGTGTAGGTATGAATCCTATGCATGTGAGGGCACGGACAGGTGCAGACGCTCTTGGTGGCTTACCTTACCATGCTCACATTTCACATGTGTGCACCTATTTAGACACAAGCAAACAAATATAATTATATTGTTTGCAATTTTATTGATGGCAATCAAATTTGCAATGATCCTTAAAATGTATTCAAAATACCCAAAGAGCTGAAACAGCCTGCAGCTAGTGCCTGGGATTAATGACTGGAATATTCAAATGAGGCCCCATACCCTTGTGGGAATTGAGAAGGGAACCCCCAGGGTGAAGTGGGACTGTGGCCTGGCCAGAATTATCTCAGTTTTCAGATAAACTGTCCTATCCTGACGTCCTTTGACAAATGCCATTGGGGGGGACAGTCAAGACAATAGAACATTCTGGAAAGAAGTATTAGTGATTCGATAAGCAATGTTAACCATTCCCAGGTCTCACATCTCTTGCAGAGTCATGTCTCTATTTTAGGAGTACAGAGGCATTACTTTCTCTCCCATGGTCCTTGCTAGGGGCTGTCCTGCATGGATAGAGGGGCCAATGTTTATCAAGCCAGGCCTGAGATGGCTCAGGGATCACAGTACATCTCACCAGCTCTTTGGCAACTTTCTATTCTTTAATGGAAGAAATCAGGGCCTCTAAAATGTGATCTTGGCCAAGGTGTGGATGTCTATGGAGCTGCTTACAATCCTTTATTGGGTCTCACTGAGGAAAGTCTAATTGTATTTATTTGGGGACTTTCATAGACATGTTGGTTTTTAGAATCCTTGATGCTGAGGACCTTGTGTCTCAGGAAACCATGTAGGATGAGGTGAGTGTGCTTGCCTCCTGTTACTAGAACAAAATGGCCAATGTGGTGAACTTACACAGAGAAAGGACCAGAGCTCACTGTGTCAAAGGTTCTGTTCCACAGTCAGACCCAGCACATTAGTCCTGGGATGAGCTGGAGTATCATGGGAGGCTCTGACAGAGAACATTGGCTCACCTAATAGCCAGCAAAAGAGGAAGAGAACAGGATTCAAACCTCCTTCAAGAATATATCCAATAATCTAAAGAGTCCACTAAGCCCTGCCTCTTCAGGGTACCACTTCCTAATAGCACTGCCCTGGAGGATCAGGTCCTTGACACAGGGGCCCTCAGAGCACATACAAGATCCTCACCATAGCCATCAGTGTGAGAGAAAGCCCTGGGTTGGCTTTTTTTTTTTTTTTTTTTTTTTTTTAAAAAAAGAGATTTATTTATTTATTTATTTATTTATTTATTTATTTATTTATTAAGTATGCAGTGTTCTGCCTGAACACCAGAAGAGGCCACCAGATCTCGTTACAGATGGTTGTGAACCACCAAGTGGTTGCTGGGAATTGAGCTCAGGACCTCTAGAAGAGCAGCCAGTGCTCTTAACCTCTGAGCCATCTCTCCACCTACTCCCTCTTAACAGGGTTGTTAAGTCAAGCATTGTATCTAGAGAAAGTCAATGATCAGACTAAACCTTCTCACAGGAAGGAATTCATGTTATGCCAGGCCTCTGCGCAGGCTCAGTCTAGCTGATCATTTTCCTTAATTGCTCAAAGGAAAGGGTAGCAGGCGACTAGGTGACTAGGACTGCAGGTACATTGGTTACCACTTCAAGCCTTGGAAGGATCATGATGTTTGGTGTTTTAGTTCTAAATTATTCAAACAGCTTTACGCTGACTTCCTGCGATTCCTGGCCCAAACCCCGTAGAATGTCAGCATTATTGTTGAAGTTCAGTTGCACTAAGGAAAGAGATAGTGGAGGCTGGCAATTAGTACTTAACCACATGCTTTCAGTGGGTCAGATTCTTAATAAATTTTCGTTTCCTTGGGGCTGGCGAGATGGCTCAGCGGTTAAGAGCACTGACTGTTCTTCCAGAGGACCTGAGTTCGATTCCCAGCATTCACATGACAGCTAACAACTGTCTGTAATTACAAGATCTGATACCCTTACACAGTTATACATGCAGGCAAAACATCAATTCACATAAAATAAAAATAAATATTAAAAAAAAAATTTCAATCTCCTTGAATTCAGCTAACCTTGTCTCCATTAAAAGAGGATAAGTCAGCCGGGCGGTGGTAGCACACACCTTTAGTCCCAGCACTCAGGAGGCAGAGGTAAGTGGATCTATGTGAGTCTGAGGTCAGTCTGGTCTACTATACAGATAAACTCTGGAGAGAGAGAGAGAGAGAGAGAGAGAGAGAGAGAGAGAGAGAGAGATTAGAGGAGAAGTCACTGGCTCTACTGAGGGAGGTGAGAGGTTGGAATCCAAATGCCTCTGCTGAAAGCTCACTTTTCTTTCGCTGGGCTGAGCAGTCTTTAGGATCCTAGCTCCAATCCCCTTTCTGCTTGGGCGGGGCCTAGGAGAAGAAGCTGGGAGGGAAGGAAGCTGAGAGAAAGAATCGGAAGACACCTTGAAGATGGCTGTGCTGAGTCAGTTGACCTTGAGTGTTGTCCTGCAGCCTGCCTCAGCTGCGGCCACTCTACTGTAGCCACCAGTAGGCAAGGCTATCACCTCCTCCAGCAGGAAGCTCCCTCAGGAGGTTCTGTCTATAAAGAGCCAGCTAGTCAGTGATCTACTGGCACTCAGAATGCCTTGGCCCTTCCCCTGCTCCCACTTAGTGGCCTTAGGCATGCCATGGCCAAGCACAGTCATGGGTGGGCTCCTGGGTCTTTTGCCGATAGGAAGGAAATCCAATAGAGATTCTAGAACCACAAATGCAGGGGGTTAACTGCTGTGGTGTAAAAATGTGAGCAAGACACACATTGTTTTAGAAGCATAGCCACCATCATCGATGTCACCAACTGTCTCATGTGCATGGCTGGCAGGGCTGGCCTGGACAGA
This sequence comes from Sigmodon hispidus, assembly GCA_004025045.1. Classification (NCBI taxonomy): domain Eukaryota; kingdom Metazoa; phylum Chordata; class Mammalia; order Rodentia; family Cricetidae; genus Sigmodon; species Sigmodon hispidus. Next base: position 31,889 of record PVIH01014796.1, read on the forward strand.
GCACCCTTTATCCATAGACCATTTCCTTCCTTTGAATCTGCGTGTACGTGTATGTTAAGGTAGACATGTGTGGGGTACATCTGGACACATGTGCCTGTCCATGTGAAGGCTGGAGGGCATTTCTCAGGCACTGTCTACCTTTTAGGCAGGGTCTCTCACTGGCCTGGAACTCACCAAGTAGTCTAGGCTGGCTGATAAACTAGCCTGAGGATCCTTTGGTCTCTGTCTCTCCAGTGGTGGGATCACCAGAGCATGCCACCAAGCATAGCTTTCTTTCTTTTTTTTTTCTTAACATGCATTCTAGGAATCAAACTCAGGTCTCCAGCTTGCAAAGCAAGTGCCTGATCTGCTAAATTATACCCAGGGTTAATGGGCTGGTTTTTCTCCCTGTCATATACATAGACCCATGAACATATGTGTGCGCTTCAGATGTGACTCAGCATCCTGCCAGTCATAGGCCCATGTGACTGCAGGCTAATGAAACCAATCCTTCTGTGTTTTATTACTGTATGGAAATCAGTTCTGGTAAATTGCTATAACTGTGGAAAGAAAAGGTTGAATTACCACTGCACTGAGCTGAGCAGTAGGTGAGTACATTCATGCCTGCAGATCATTATGTACATGTATGATGTGAGATGTCTTTGTGTGTGCTGTGAAAACCATTGGATAATAAAGGAATTGTTTTAGCCAATGGCAGAGCAGCTTAGAAACAGGCGGGAAATTCAAGCATAGATAAAGGGAAAGGAGGGCAGAGTCAGAGAGACAAGAACTGCCCAAGAGGCAATAAATAATGGATTGCAGGTAAGCCATGAGCCACATGGCAAGACAGATTAATAGAAATGGATTGAGTTAAGATACAAGAGCTAGCTAGCAATAAGCTTGATAACTAGCAATAAGCCTGAGCCATAGTGAAACAGTTTGTAATTAAAATAAGCCTTTGTGTGATTATTTGGGACCAAGCAGGGCTGTGGGCAGGTTCGAACCTTGGACCAGGCTGAGGGTAAAAGAGATTCATTTAAACAGCTGGTCTAGGTTGGGTCAGAAATTTCATACAACACATGGGTAAGCTTTCATGCACACCATGGAACTCCTCCACACACAAACTTCTTTGCCCGGAATGCAAATTCCTCCATTTGTTGACTTTGCACTAAGATCCTCCCTGATTTAACCCACATTCCAGCCACCTTGTCTCCTACTGTGCATACTGAACTCAACAGGCCCCCTCCTCTCCCTTCCTTTGAGGTCCTGTCTCTGTGATGTCAGGCCATTTTGAGTGAGTTGTTCATTAGCTTAACAAGCCAGTCCTGGCTCTCCTTAAACCCTCTCAAAATCCCCTCCTCCTGTCAAGCACCAGTCCTTTGGTCAGAGGCAGATGAGAACTGTTGAAAAGATACCTCAGTTGTGGTTAAGAGAGCGTTTACTGCCCTTTCAGAGGATTTAGATTCACTTCCCATCACCTCCACCCTCTGCTGCTCACAACTGCCTGTAACCTGAGTTCCAGGGGATCAGGTGCCCTCTTCTGGCCTCCTTGGGCACTGCACATACATGATGCATATAAACTCATATAGGCACACGTATTTACATAAAAATGATAAGCAGATATTATCAAAACAGATGTGAATTAACTTTACATTCATATCGCTGAGAACCTTGCCTCTGTCTTTTACACAGCAAACTTCCTGAGAGCTCACTGGCTTTGGGGCTAGCCTGCTCCCAATTCTGTATGTAGTAGGTGGTAGTCATCCAAGGGCAGGTTACTGACCTTCCCAGAGTCTTGCTTTCCAAACCAAAAGATGGAGGGTCCAGACCACATTGTAAGTGTGTGTGGTGGGGACATTCTTGTAACCCTGGAGGCTGAGGGAGGAGGATGGCAAGTTCAAGGACAATGTGGGCTACATTGGGAGCCCCAAGTCAGCCTGAACTGCATAGCGAGAACATCTCAACAAACAAGAGTGCGCACAGTATGAGACAACATATGTTAGTTTCCATTGTGCTTGGAACTCCTTACAACTCACTCAACCTCCTGTTGGAATTAGTGAGGGTCTCCATAGCAGCAGCAACTGATAAGCTCCAGACTTAGTGCCTGAATGAAACCCCAGTTGAGGTCCAGAGGTGTGTCACCTGGGCTTCCATTAGCCAGTCTGCCTTCTGTGTTTCTCAGTTCTGTGGCTCCCCTGGGCTCTGAGGTGAGGGAAGGGTGAGAAGACTGTTTTGCACTGCATACCTTGCCTTCTGTGCCAGTTCTCATGCCTCTTGCTGCATTCCTGGAAAGGAACACTATGCACACACACAGTGCAGTTCAGTAACCAGCAGGAAGAAGCCACGGAGTCTAGGGATCTCTATAGTAGGGTTTCACACTTTCAGTGAGTGTCTGAGTGGCATCCTTTGCTCAGGTTCTTACAATTAGTGGGTGGGGACACTGTATTACCATGTGGGGTTTCCTCTTGGAGACTATTCAGTGTCCAGGTTACTCTGCTGTAGGCAGAATTCAGCTCTTTGTCAAACACCAGTGTGGACAATACTCTCCTGTGGGATGGTAGGATTTAAAGAAGATGATGTGTGCTGGCCAGCTTTGTCAATGCAACACCTGCAGCGTAGGTCTGGCTACTCATTCCAAAGGGCCCCAGACACTAGGGTGGAGGGTGGGCAAGTAGCTATCTCAGTCCCTTCAGATCCTAAAGCCTGATGTGAGAATCACACAGTGTGTGCTTGCCTGCTTAGTAATGCTGAGGACAGGTACTCCATGGGCGGTTCTGGATCCTGGGATCTTGTATTCACCTTGACTTATAGAATAGCCGGCAGAAAAGTAGAGAAGATGATTCCCAAGTTCTTAGAGAAAAACAAAAATCTGAGAAGTTTCACCTAGCTGTTAATTCAACCAATAGTCAACTTAAAAAACAAACAAACAAACAAAAATCTTCCTTTCTTCCTTTCTCTTCCTTCTTTTGATTTTTCAAGACAGAGTTTCTCTGTGTAACCCTGGTCATCTAGAACTCACTCTGTGGACCATGCTGGCCTTGAAAACAGAGATCTGTCAGCCTCTACTTCCCAAGTGCTGGGATTAAAGGTGTGTACCACTACTGTCCTGTTCTTTTTTTTATTTCTTTTAATATATTTTTGAAAGTATCTTTTGTGTGTGTGTCTGTGTGGTCCTGGGTGTCCTGGAACTCACTCAGTGGAAGAGGATCTTAAACTCATAGATCTGCCTGCCTCTGCTCACACAGTGCAGGGATAAAGGAGTGTGCCCCCACACCTGGCTGTTTTCTTTTGAAATAGAATTTCAATGATTACTTTTATTTATGCACACACACACACATATATACACAAGTTTCTGAGTTTGTTCTTTGTGGTGGTGTGTATATGGTCTCAGTACTGACCGTTCTTCATTGAGTGACTGATAACGGGGCTCATCTCTGGGAGAAGCAAATTCTTCTCCCAGAAATCATTTTTTTTCATTGTTGTTAATGTTTGCGTGATCAGCCCTTGATTTTGGAAGATGTACAAATAGTGCTGTGATTCCTTGAGGAACAGAGTGAAGGCCCAGCAGGAAGCCTGTTCTCTTGTGGGATGTTGTCATGTTGAGGGGCCACTGAAGAGGGCTGTGGTTGAGGGGCATAGTTTGTCCTCTCAGACGTGGTACTGGTTTAAGAAACTCTTAACATCACCAGGTCCTGCTTAGTCCTCTGCCAGGAAAAAGACTTTCTGTGGTTGTGATAAAATACTCTGACAAAAGCTACTTAAGGGAGAAGTTTTATTTCAATTTCCAACTCCAGGTATAGGCTATCACTGTGGGAGTCATGGAAACAGGGGCCTGAAGAAGCTGGTCAACTGCTTTTGCAGTCAGGAAGCAGAGGATATTGTTTAGCTCACTTTCTCCTTTTCATACAGACCAGGATCCCAGCCTAGGGGATGAGGCCACCCACAGTACACACAGCCCAGGATCCCAGCCCAGGGGATGAGGCCACCCACAGTGCACACAGCCCAGGATCCCAGCTCAGGGGATGAGGCCACCCACAGAGCACACAGTCCAGGATCCCAGCCTAGAGGATGAGGTCACCCACAGTGGACAAGTCTTCCATGTCAATGAACTTAGTCATTACACTTTGTTTGATTGAGAGACTGTTCATGTCATTGGCTTTTAGGATCTGAATTCAGTTTACCCTCTGACCTTGCATTTATTCTTGTTGTCAACGGGCAGCCTCTCTACCAACAAGGACCTTGAGGAATGTCTCAAAAAACTATAGCTTTATTCCTTCTGTGGAAGCCCCAGTTATCTCACTTAGGAAACTCACGGCTCTTGAACCCGCTGCTCCTTGAACCATGTTTAATTGATAGCAAGTAAACATTACCCAGTCCCTGTACCCAGAGGCTACTAGACTCATTAAAAGGAGTAATGGTCAGCTTTCTCACCATTGACACGGGTCTTCCCGCCCATCGCGTGGGATGCTGCCTCAGAGTCGCATTAATTTTTTATCATTCCTTAGTAATTAACATTGTATTTCTGCTGATAAACCCTGTCAATATGGTGATTTGATTAGCAAAACATAAAACTACTCATTAACTCCAATTATGCTGTGCAGGTATAATTTGATTTTGGTTGGTTGGAAAATGCTGTTGTATCCCCGCCTCTGCGCTCCACTTTAAGTGTTTATGAGGCTGGCAGAGATGCAGGCAGATTCAGAAGGCCATTCCCACGAACCTTACAGAGAACATCCGGTGTCTAGGTGCCAAGATAGAGAGGGCATTTGTGCATGCCAACCAGCAGAAATCTCCTCCGATTTTATCCTTTATGGTCCTGAAGATGGGCCTATTGGTGGTAGACCTCAAAGAAAGGAAGGGATCTAAGATGAACCCTGAGAGGGAGTGAGTTTTGAGTATTGTGAAATAGAAGGTGGTATACCTTTTCCTCCTCTTTTTCTTTCTCCTCCTCCATTTCCTCTTCCATCTTTCCCCCTCTCTTTCTTTGTCTTCTTTTGACAAGGTTTTACATAGTTAAAGCTATCCCTAAATTTGCTGCATAGCTGAGGATGACCTTGAACTTTTGATCCTCCAGCATTGTCCTCCCAAGTGCTGGGATTACAGACTTGCACCACTATAATGGGACCCCAGACCTTAGCACAACTGATGCCATGCTGGAGGCACCATGCTGATCTTAGATCCCAGCATGTAGGCACCAGCATCTGCCAAAACAGGAATGAAGACCTAATCTGTCAAAGTCCTAGTCCATTATTCCAGGATCCAGGAAAGTCCCTAAATGTGCTAAATCTGCCTTCCGGCTTCTGCAGTTCTGCTTCTTACTAATGTTCTTGCTTGATTGGGCAAGCTCCCTGTGCAGCCAATGGCTGGCAATACAGACTCTCTATTCGGCTTCAAGAGTGTCTCTGTATGTTCTCTGGTGCACTGTGATGGCTGTTCTTGGTTACCAACTTGACTATATTGGAATAATTAAAATAATTAAATGCCAAATGGCTAGGCATACATACCTGTGAAAGATATCTCTCTCTCTCTCTCTCTCTCTCTCTCTCTCTCTCTCTCTCTCTCTCATTTATTTATTTAAGAATAGGAGTGCTCCATCTGTCTGTATAACTTTATGCCAGAGAGAATGTTCAATCCCACTATAGATGGTTGTGAGCCACCATGTGGATGCTGGGAACTGAACTCAGGACTTCTGGAAGAGAAACCAGTACTCTTAACTACTGAGTCATCTCTCCAGTCCCCAAGGATTTTTTTAAATAAAGTTATTTGAAGTCAGAAGATATACTTCTAATGTGGATCTGTGAGGTAGGAGGGTCTACCTTTAACCTGGGCCAGACCATCTGCTGGCAGCCTATGTAAGGGACGTGGAAGAAGAATGCTTGTTCTCTCTCTCTCTGTGGCAAGTCCATTTCTTCACTGGTATCAGATCTTACTTCTTCAGGATCCCAGTGTATACTGAAGACCAGCTTGAGACAGCCAGCCTGTGGACAAACCAACTACTGGATCCTAAGGCTTTCCATTGATATATCTCCATTGTTGGACCAGCTGGACCACAGCCTGAAAGCCACTCTAATAAATCCTACACAGATTCACACACACACACACACACACACACACACACACACACACACGCTTATATAAGCTCTATCACTCTAGAGAACCCTGACTAATGCAGATTTTGACACAGAAGTGGTTCTATGGCAACAGAAGTATAAGGATAAAGTTTAAATATCCAGAACTGGGTTTCTAATCTGCCAATAGCTGCAATACCTGAAGCCTCTCTAGTAACTGAAGCTTCTCCTGGAAGCTTAGAGATTACTGAAAGCCTGTGGTGTGAACTATTTACAAACTTAAGAAGACAAATGCATTTGACTATCTTGATTCACCAATTGTGAGAAACATTAGATTTAGTGAGTCAATATAAATTTTTTTGACAATTTATGAAAAAAATAAGGAAAATAATGATGCTGGTCATTTGTTCCTAGCATCTCTAGAAAAACTGACATGATAAAATTAGCCAACTTCTAGTATCTCACAGAACAGTGAAGGATAACAAGGAACTCAGTGATAAAACTGACCAGCCCTGGACTTGTATAAACAGTCTAAAGGTTTCTAAATGTGCCTTGAAAGAGAATCTCTCTAGCAGTCACAGAGCTCAAGTTATGAAAAATTAAATTGAAGCTCTTGCAACATCACCACAAGTGGTTTCTGATGTGTGGGGATTGAACCCAGGGATGCTTCTTAAAACTCAGGTTTGCATTCATCTCTTTGGATGCGGGTATATGCCAGAGCTTCTGTAACTCACACATTGAACCTGATGTGGTAAGTGACAGAATCCTTCTCTTTACCACTTTAGACCTGTGAAAATATTCCTGTCTTGAATGGTGGTCAAATGGGATACAAGAGAAGCAAGGTATGGTCAGTCAGGAGACTTGAATGTCAAGTGTGTGTCTGCTCAGACTGAGAAGGGATTCAGCAGGGAGAAACCAATCACTCACAGGTGTTTAATCGACATCTCTAAAGGGCCAGGCACTGCTGGACTGGATTCAGGCAGGGCCCATGAGATTGATGAACATGTTCCCCATGGCTCTCACATATTAGCAGGACAGAGGTCACAGTCCTAATGGAGCCTCAGATGGCTTCCGGTGACACTCGTTTTCCATAAAGCCCATGAGCACAGGCTATGAAGGCCTCTTCTGATCTTTATCTCACTCATCATACGCTCCTGGCAGTAGCTGTTCTTTGTAATCTCTAAGTCCCAACTCAGGGCCTTTGCACTGCTGTGCTCTTTGCCTGGAGTGCTCTCCCCATGGTGCATTGCTTCCTTCCTCTACTGTTGTCTAAGATGTGCTCCTCAATGAGCCAAATTAAAAATGGCACACTTGGCTCTGCCTTGGTCTCCCTCTGAATTCTTCCTTTGTGGATCTTAGTCCTGTTGAATAATTTACTCTTTATGATTGTTTCTTATGTTCCCTGTTGGAACCATTCTTGGCTGGCAGTGACTGTGTCAGGATCAACATCATTTCTATGCATTTGAATAGTGCGTGGCATCCAATGTGTGCTCAGTAGACAGTATCAAATGAGGTAGTGTTGGGAATAAACAGGTCATTTTTGGTAATGAAGTGGGCTTGTGTGGAAGTGGTCACCCATGAAGGAGTCCTAGAATAAAGCTGTCACATAAAGCCTCTCTTTGGGAAACTGACATTTGGGCCAAGATCTGAAAGATGGGAGAAAATCAGTCACACTCATGAGAGAAATAGTAGGAAGCGTCCAGGCCCCAGAAAGATTGAGTTTGGGCTTTCCAGGGGCTAGAAATAAGGCCAGGGTAGAAGGGGAAGTTAGAGAGGAGACGCGACTGGGAGCCAGAGGCCAGTCAGGGGTCCCCATAGAGATTCCCTCCCTAATATGCATATTCTATCTGTCAGGAGACTGGGAACTCTGACCTAGATAGGCTGATGGGCCATCAGCAGGGGGAGCACTTTCCTGGCTGGGGCTCAAAGCCCCTCCCTTCCCCAAGCAGTGCCCGTTGGCCCTTCTGTAAGGTCCTCAGCATTCTGAAAAGCTCCAGGCATTTGTTGATGAGTTACTTTGCCCCTTCCCTGATGGTGCAGGCATCTGCATCCATGTTGCAAGTATTAGCCCTTCTCGGATTTTTCTCCTCTTGAGTCTTTGTGGAAAGTGACTACCTTCACCATAGGCCTAATTCACATGCCTTCTTTGAGGACTAGCCTTGACTGACTGTCCAGTCATGCAGGCAACATTGAGCATTCCATTTACCACCAGGATTGTCCATTCTAAAGACGTCCTTTGTGACTCTGTGTGGTGATTTGAATAGGGATGATCCCACAAACTCATAGATTTCAATGCTTGGTCATTAGGGAGTGGTGCTGTTTGACAGGGATTAGGGGATGTGATCTTGTTGGAGTGGGTGTGGTCTTGTTGGAGTGGGAGTGGCCTTGTTGGAGGAACTGTGTCACTGGGGTGGGCTTTGAGGTTTCAAATGTTCAAGCCAGGTCTAGTGTCATCTTTGGATGTGACAAGACTTTTTGAGTCTGGATGGTACTAGAGAGAACAAGATCAAACCCGAACATTTCATGAATCAAGAGTGTGGAGGAGCTGACTTTGTGGATGTTGTAGATCTCCCCTTACATGGGCTCACATGAGATTTAAGGAAATGATGTCTGAAGTCTGTTCTTCTGGCCTTGATAGCCCATAGAACCATAGTTCTAGCATCCATAAATCCATCCACCCATTATCCATTTGCCCATCTGTCCATCTGCTCATCCACCTATCCATTCATCCATCCACCCATTCATCCATCCATCCATCCACCCATTCATCCATCCACCCATCCACCCACCCACCCACCTATCCATCCACTCATCCATCTATCCATCCATCCATCCATCCATCCATCCATCCATCCATCCATCCACCCACCCACCCATCCATCCATCCATCCATCCATCCATCCATCCATCCATCCACCCACCCATCCATCCACCCATCCACCCACCCACCCACCTATCCATCCACTCATCCATCTATCCATCCATCCATCCATCCACTCTCCATTCTCTATCATCCATCCATGTTGACAACTGAAGACAATCATTTCTTGGGGGTAGTCTTAAAAAATTGTACCCTTAGTCTCATTCTTACTTGACCTGATATGCTTCTAAAATATGGTATCTGCAAAATATCATGCTCATAGTCATCTAAGAAGCATTACAATAGCTTCTCTGGCTCTTGCAGGAGAAGTTAAAATGAGAAACTAAACACGATAACGAAGTCATTTGGAATGTCACTTTGTCTCCCAAGTTGACAAAATTACATAGCACTGGTCAAGCTGTGGGGTAAGAGTCCATCATTTGTATTATTGCTTAGAAAATTATTTGTTTCAATTTTTTAGATGCACAAAAGTTTTAATTATACACATTTATCACTTCAGCTAGTCCACTGTTAAAGTTTTCCTCAGAAAAATGTATTTGTGGAAGTCAAGAGGTGGACATGTGAACATTTCTTGAGACATTGTCTATACAAAACAACCAGAATGAACGTTGGTAGAGACTACTTATGTATTCACTCAGCTCTGACAGGAGACGAATTCATACAATTACTTCTTATGTTTAAACTTCCAAAAGCCAAACCACACAGGGAATGTTCTAGTTTTCTTCAGTGGAGGAGTAGAGTGAACTGGCCCCTGTTCAGTTAGACCACAGAATACTATGAAGCCAATGTAACTAGTATGTTAACTAGGTGTATCAGAGGTTTCTGGCCTGCTAGTCCTGCGGTTCAGACTTGCCCACTACTGTTTATCTGGAGCAGCAATCCTAGAGTCCCAAAGAAACATACAGACACTTATATTAATTACATACTGTTTGACCTATGGCTTAGGCATATTGCTAGCTAGCTCTTTCATCTTAATTCAACCCATTTCCATTAATCTGTCCTGCTACGTGTCTTACCTATTTTGTTACATCTTGCATCATGGGAGGCTGGATCATGTCTCTGTCTGACTCTGCCCTTCTTCTCCAACCTATGCTCTGATTTCCCCACCTATTCCTACGGTGCCAGCCATGGGCCAAAGTAGTTCCTTTATTTAAAGAATGATATTCACAACATAAAGTTCCCATATCAGTTAGGGGTTGACTCTTCATATGTTGAAATCCTAATCTCCAGTATGATGGTGCTAGGAGGTGGAGCCTTTGGGAGGTGATCAGGTCATGAGGATGGAGCCCTCAAAAATGAGATTAGAGCTCTTATAAAGAGGACTCAGAGATCTCTTGCCCGTTTCACCTTGTGAGGTCAGAGCTAGAGGATGGCTTCTTCAGTAGACATGGGGTCACCAAATGACTTGACCTCTAGATGTCTTAAACTTGGCCTTTCTAGTCTTCAGAACCATGGTAAGTAAATGATCGATTAAGCTACCCAATTTATGACATTTTTTGTCAAGGATCATGAGCTACCCCTGTGTCAACAGGGACCAGTCAGCATAAATATATTTCTATGAAGCTGTGGCTGATAACACACTGTTTACCTAATATTTAACACCCAGATCCACCATGCATTGTTTATGGATCTGGAATCCTATGATACAAAGAAAAAAGAGTGTATATAATCATTCCTGCCAAACTTCAGGACAACAGGTACTTCTGGGGAGGACAGAATGAAATCCAGAATCTGTACTTATATATCTGCTGTACAATGCTTTATTTCTTGTCTTCCTTCCCCTCCCCTTTCCCCTTCCCCCTCCCCCTTCCCTCTTGCCTCCCCCTCCCCCTTCCCTCTTGCCTCCCCCTCCCCCTTCCCTCTATCTTCCTCTCCTTTCTCCCCCTTTCCCTTTCTCTTTTCTCTCTCTCTTCCTCTTTCCTTCTTCCCCTCCCTCCTTCTCTCTCTTCTCTTCCTTCTTGGCTCAGACGCAAACAAAATGAAGCAAACATATCTTAAATCTGGATGGTACGTACATGGATGCTTGTTATATTATTTTCTGTATGTTTGGAAAAGTAGAAAGCTAAATATATGTTTCCCTTTTGAGTAAGCATATGTTAGAGTGGGTGCTGGGACTGGGGGAAAACATTTTGTTTTCTTGGTGAGATGTACATGAAGCTGTTGGAACACAGCTTAAAGGAAGATGTGAAAAGTCAGGGCTACAGAGGGACGGAGGGTTGTTTGCATTTCCCTTTATCTCCTTGCTGGACTGTTGAAGTATTTCTCAGTATGTACACTGTATTTTCCCTCTCCTTTCTCCCCGCCCCCAACTTCCCTGTGTCTATAATTGTCTGAATGCTGGTATATAAACCATTCATGTTCTAGTCTCAGTTTCTCAATGAAAAACATATTCCATGCTGCTTAGATGTTATCACCAGGTACAACCACCTTTTAGCAGGAATTTATGACTTAGGATTCATGGCTGACAATTCAGCCCTCTGAGTTTGAGCAATACTTGGTCTTATGTGTTGAGGGTGAGACAATTCCCTTGACATGATGACTGGAGCACCTCATTTCAGGGGAGGAAACCAAGGCTGTGTAGGCAAGAATCCACACAGGCTAACATGGTGCTTAACATGAGACCAGAATGATTTCTGAAGTTCCTCTCCCTGGAGGGTCTCTGATCAATTCTCTGCAGAAGTATGCTGCAATGATGGACTGGGTGTCTGTCTGCCTGTGAGTGGTGTATCTGTCTTGGTTTCAGCTGTGAGAAGTCCACAGTGACACACTTACCCTGCATGTGATGACCAGTCCTTGCAGAAGGAGCTTCAATGGAAAGATCATGCAGATAGCTACAGCCGCCATCACCAACACTCCATAGATCAAATCCAGGGACCAATGGCTTCATTCTTCTGCCATGGAGGGCACAGCATCGTCAGACCAAACTGCTTAGAGTGAGTAGCATCACCACGTCTGCGTGCAACTTAGGCTCTGGCCTGGTACACTTTCCCAGACTTGGGAAAAATGAGATCAATAAAATCTTGAAAACAACTTAGGAGACAGTGTCAGCAGCTAATGTGGAAAATGCATGTGGAATCCTGACACCAATTACTGTGGGTATCTCTGAAAGAGAAAGTACCAAGGCCGGGACACTAACTGAACCATCTTTCATTTTAATAATAGCCTTTATGGACTGCAATAAGAATCAAAGTCCATTAAATGTAATGGACTGATCCTTCTAGGGACAAGGAAGCCAGTGAGCCATTCTGTAGGGTTAGCTTAGTGTTTTCGGCCTTTTTCACATTTTTATTTAGATCTTCTGGACTGAGGCTCACAAAGGGAGCAGTTTTAGTCTATCTAGTTTCTGGCCCACAGATCTAGGATCAGCCTCATGCATGGGTGTTGTGTGGGTGAAAGGGCCCTGGGTCAGATGGTGTGGATTGGGTGGGAAAAATGGGAATTCCAGTAAGAGAGGTCAAGGTGATGCCTGAGAATATAGATTTCATGGTTTGTTAGCCATTTATCTTGTTGCTGGGATAAGGTATCCCAAAAGAAGCAACTTAAGGAAGAGAGGGAGAGTTTACTACGGCTCCAATTTAAGAGTACAGTCCACCATGGTTGCGGGGCCATAAAGGCAGGCGGGGTGTGATGGCAGTTGGTCACACTGCATCCACAGTCAGGAAACAGTGGTTAATGCTGGTCCTTGGCACTGTTTTTCTCTTTATTTCATCTAGCTCCTCCTACTTTAATTAACCTAATCTAGAAAATTCTTCCCAGGCATGACCAGAGACAGGTCTCAAGGGAGTTCTTGTAGTCAGAAGTTTCTCTGTCCCTCCCAGCTGGTCCTGCAGCCATTTAGTTCCAGATAATCACACAAAGGCTTTTATATTAATTATAAACTGGTTGGCCTATAGTTCAGGCTTGTTACTTGCTAACTTTTACTCTTAAACTATCCCATGAATCTTTTTTTAAATTAATTTTTAAAATGATGAATAAAGTCACATTTTCTATCCTTGTATATCCTTATTCAAGCTCCCTTCCCCCTCCCACCCCCTCCAGTCACTCTCTCTTCTCCACATCTCCCTATCACCTCCCCAGCAAGGGCAGGAGGTCCCAAGGTCCCAATATGGCTTAGTTCAGCATCCACTCCTGACAGATCCAGTTTCCTCACCCCAACATCAAGACTGGGTCAGGTGTTCCTCTGGAGGGAATAGGCTCCAAGGTGCCAGTCCAAATTGTTTCAGATCCCAAGCTGTTCAGTGGTTGTTGTTTGCAGCTTGGACATGCTTTGCATTTGCTTTTTTGTTTAGAGTCCACTAATGAGTAAGTACATCCCTTGCTTATCTTTCTGGGTTTGTGATACCTTGCTCAGGAGGATATTCTCCAAACCCATCCATTTGTCTGCAAATTTTAGGATATCATTTTTTTCTTACTGCTGAGAGGTACTCTATTGTGTAGATGTACCACAGTTTGTTAATCCATTCTTCAGTTGAGGGGCATCTAGGTTGTTTCCGGGTTTTTGCTATTATGAATAATGCTGCTATGAACATAGTTGAGCTAATGCCTTTGGAGTGTGAATGTGCATCTTTAGGGTATATGCCCAGTAGGTAGTATTGCCGGATTCTTGGGGAGACTGATTCCTAGTTTTCTGAGAAACCGCCATACTGCATTCCAGAGTGGCTGAACAAGCTTACACTCCCATCAACGATGGAGGAGTATTCCCCTTGCTCCGTCACCTCTTCAGCATAGGCTATCATCTGTGTCTTTCATCTTAGCCAATCTGACAGGTGTAAGGTGGTATCTCAAAGTTGTTTTGATTTGCATTTCTCTGATGGTTAAAGTTGTTAAGCATTTTTTCAAGCGCCTTTCAGCCATTTGTAATTCTTCTGCTGAGAATTCCATTTTTAGTTCTGAACCTCAATTTTTGATTGTAACCCATGATTCTTATCCATGGTTAGCCACGTGACTTGGTACCTTTTTCTCAGTGAAGCATTCTTATCTTCTTCTGTGTCTGATTGGTGTCTGTTCTGCTCTTTCTCTTTCCAGAATTTTCCTTATCTGGTTGCCCCACCTATACTTCCTGTCTGCCTAGCTTCTCCCTAATCAGTATTTTATTAAATCAATATTTACAGTGACAAAAGCACAGTCGCACAGCAAATTCTCCTTCCTGTCAGGTTGACAATTAATATAAGCCATCTCAATGATCGAGTATGAACAAGAAGGTAGGAATGGGGTCAGGGTGTGGACTTTCTAGGGAGCTGAGGGTAGGTCAGAGGATCTGGGAATAGAGGAGGTGGCTCATTAGCTCATATCAGGACAGGGACAGAGTACATGCTGGTTACCTCAGCCCTGGTGAGCCTCCAGATGGTTTAATGGGCTACTGAGGCAAAGATCTAAGGAAAAACCCTAACTTGGTTTGGGGTCAGGTCACCTTTCTCACACCAGGATGTCTTTCTGAGGGCTATATAATCTTGGTGGGATTTGGGGACATGCCCAGTGTCATGTGTTACCAGCTGTGTCTAGAGGAACACACCTTCTTCACTCCACTTCAAGGCTAGACCCTTCAAATCTGTTGCCATTCATTCATCCTTAAGAACGACCAGTCTCAGGTTCCTTGTGAGCCTGCCCTGTGCCCAGCCTGAGCTTCTTCACTGTGACTCCTATATAGCTATTGGCCATGGAACCTTTAGTCCTACAGCATCTTCACAGCATCTCTCTCCTACTAACACTCAGTCCTCTGAGTGTCTTTACAAACGCTCTCCTTGTGAATTTACTAGCTCTGGTGGGATTCTGGACAACTGTTCTCAGTACTAAACATGGAGATGCTCTGAGGAAGATATTTTGGAAGATAAGAAGAGGAACCCCAGCAAGACAAGCTGCTAAAGACCAGGTAGGATTGGCTGATCAAGAAAGGGCTGTTACCATGGGCAAAGGAATCTGAGCCAGCTTGGGGTTCCTACACCTCTTTAGGATTGGAAGGGGTGACAGAGAGGTAGGTCATAGGCAGAACCAGGAGGGATGGCCTGTACTTCAGGCTGCTGAGAAGAAAATGAGGCTACTGTGACCTGTAGGCAGCTGGGCTTGCTGCTGAAGCCAGTGAGCAAGAGATGAGTTTTTGAGTCACCAAGCATGAGGTTCAACAGTCAGGATGGCAGGGAACACAAGTTGAGGACTCCACACAGCTGAAGGCTGCTGAGAACCCAAATCCTCCTATATATGGCATGCACCCCTGCGGCAGAGCTGTGCCTGGCTCACCATGGCTCATAGTGCACTCCCTGCCCTAGGCAGAAGCTGGGAAGACATCTAGACATCTGTCTTATATTACCCTTCCCCCACCCCTTTACATCAATTCCTTCCAGAAGCTTCCTGAGCTGGGAGAGAGCAGTGTGCCCAAGGTCACCTATCCAGCCGGTGTATCCATTGGCTTGACTCCTAAATGCACCATGACATAGACCACTTAGTGGCCCTGAGACCTGCCTTCCAGAAGCCTCTGTTTTCTGTTTCCCCTGTTCCCCGACCTTTATAAACATGCCTTGCCTCCTATCTTAGGTATGGTTGTTCTAGAATGGAAAAAGTTTTGATACCTGAAGCATTCAAAGGATCGGACAGCTTCTTCCACCCTCCTTTACATCATTAAAAGCAAAAAATAAGTACAGAAAATGAGGGTAAATACACCAGGAAGTCCCAAATGGCTTTTGGAGGTTTGCCTCAATGATTTCAGAATATAAATCAAATATAAGATTATTTTTTGGGATCCAGGGAAATAGCTTAGTGGTAAAGTGCATGTCCTGTGTGCTGGTTAGGTGTCTGCCAACTTGACACAGGCTAGAATTATTTGAGAAGAGAGAGCCTTAATTGAGAAAATGCCTCCACCAGACTGGCCTGTAGGTAAGTCTTTGGAGGCATTTTCTTGATTAATACTTGATGTAGGAAAGCCTCACTCACTGTGGGTGGGGCCACCTCTGGGCTGGTGGTCGTGGGTGCTGTGAGAAAAACAAATTGAACAAGCCATGAGAAAGAAGCGAGGCAGTAAACAGCACCCCTCATGGCCTCTGCTTCAGCTTCTGCCTTTAGGTTCCTGCCTGGACTTCCTTTGATGATGGACTGTGATGTGAAAGTGTTTAACCCTTTCCTCCCTGCAATGGTCTGAAAGAAAATGGCTCTCAGAGCGAGTGGCACTATTACAAGCTGTGGCTTTGTTGGAGGAAGTGTGTCACTGTAGGGGTGGGCTTTGAGGTTTCCATTGCTCAATCTATGCTCATTGTGGTACACAGTTCACTTCCTATTGCCTGAGGCCAATATGTAAATCCTCATCTCCTTCTCCAGCACCATTTCTGCCTGCACGCCACCTACCATGATGATAATGTAAGCCAGCCTCTATGGGGGCTTCAGGAAGAATAAGGATCTAAGTTTGATCTCCAGCATCCACGTGAAAAGCCAGGTTGGATGTGTCCTTGCAATAGCAATGTTGGAGAGGTGATGGGGGTGGGGTGGTTCTTGAGGCTTCCCGCCTAATCTAATCAGTGAGCCTCACTTCCCAGTGAGAGATATTGTGCTCAAATATACACACTGAAAACCAGAAAAGTAGACCGCTTCTAACAAATGATGTCTAAGGTTGACCTGTGGCCTCCACACATATGTGCATACATGTGCACATGCACTCACACATGTGGGTATCTGCATACACTCGAACACTCCACCTCAAATGCCTCCTCTCAAATGCTTCCTGAGCAATGTTTTTTCATGGTGCTGGTTCTCTGATTTGTTGATGACTGACGGTGCACTGGGTGTGTCTATGGGTAGCTTAGTTCTGGAAAGAGGGGCACAGGATTTTTCCCCCAAATAAATAAATAAATAAATAAATAAATAAATAAATAAATGCCACAATCAGACAGATTTGTGACAATGTCCTGTTTTCCTGGCATTGTGGAGCCTGTGCTGGCTGAGGGAAAGGAAGCAATTCCTGCATGGGCTAAGGTCAAGCTGGTCAGTGGTTTGGGGACACATCCCTAGGAACAGAAGAAAGAGCGTTCAGTATTTAGAATCTTAGGGAGGGGGCCTATGTCTCTGATGTCTCTTTGCATGTGAGCTACTGAGAGGTAAGGCTGAGAACATTGTTTCAAGTTTTTATGCACCCTGCATCTCTCTGCCCATGTGATAAGCCATGAGGTCAGTGGCACCCAGGGCCTCCAAGGGGAATGTGAAGAGAATAGACAAAGATATTTTAAAATAAAGAGTTTCCTGGCAGGTGACATATAGGTGAGGCAACATGAGGGGACACTGGTTCTTCTCTTTGGGGTGACACTCATGCATTTGAGGTGTCAGAGATAGAAATGCAAAAAGCAAAATGCCTAGAGATAGATCCTGATGAAATTTTCTGATGGGGACAACCTGAGGCCATCTTCTTGTCCCTGGATGTAAATGGGGAGGGACACCAAAAATCTAAAAGTCACTGGGTAGGGTGACCCTTCACCTTGAAGATGGATCTAGAGAACACGAAGAAGTAAATTCCACTGTATCCAGGACCAGCAAGTGTGGTGCACAGTTTCACAGTGTTGGACCTCTGCCTCTGAACAAGTTGGCTGTGTTTGTTTGCACACTAGTGTGTGGGCTTTGGAGCACTTTGATTGACAGCCTGGCTGCCCTGCCTACTGGTATATGAGCTTGATGGAAGCGAGGATCTCTGCAGTTGCTGAATCTAGAGCTGCTGCTAAAGGCCTAGGCAGTGGGGTGTCCATGGTTACTGATGGAGTGAGTAGCACCTGACTGAGAGCAGTCTAGACTCACTCAGTACACACCTTTATCTCTTGGGGAACTCTATGCCACACCAATCAAGCCATCTTCTGCCTTTGCAAATGGCTGTGGCCTTTACAGAATTCATATTCTCACATCTGATTGGACCTCTGATGGCCCTTCCCTCATTTTGCCCATAAAATTAGTGGGGAGTTGTAGTCTTTTTTTGGGTGTCTCTTCCAAGCTGATTTTTAGCTTAATGATTTCAGTGTATCTCACCCGTTAGAGTTAGGACAAAACCTTTAGGGTAAAACCCCTGGACATGTCCCTTGAGACAGGTGTGGTCTTGGATCAGCAAGGTTTGAATATCCCCAAATTGAATTTGTGTAAGGATGGTCTGAGGGAGCAGAGATGGACTGGCTGAGGATGCAGAGTTTAGTTACTCCATATGGAGGAGTCTTAGTTTCCTCAGTCAGCTCAGATCTTGAGCAGGGATTGCTGCACTGTCCCAAGGCAGGGCTATGGCCCACACTACCTATGCTTGGCTGTAAGACTGGGGCTTCTGGGCAGCATTCACAGTGGAGCCTGCCATTGCATTGAGCTCCTATTCTCTGCCGTGTAGATGAGTGCTTCAGACTCAGAGATATGAAGGCAAAGTCAGAATTCCTGCCCACAGGGAGCCAGCACATTAGCTTGGCAGTCAAGGCAGAGGCTGAGAGCTGGGGCAGGGAAGGGTAGGAACACTGGACCTACATACCTTCAATCTCACCTACTTCCATCGTATGCAGTCCTCAGGTGCTCTTCCTTTGCCCAACACTTCCTGTGTTGTAGAAGGTTTTTTGGGCCTGTTTGGGCCCGGAGGTTTGGACTTGGCCCGCAGCGGCTTTTGTCCCCCAAAGAAATGAATTACACGATTATATTAACTTTATATTGTTTGGCCCATGTCTCAAGCACATTATCAGCTAGCTCTTTTATTTTAAATTAACTTATTTCTAGTAATCCACCTGTCATGTGGCTCAGCCCGCAGCTTACCTGTATCTCTTACATGATTCTTCTTCGGGGGACAGATGGAGACTGACTAACTCCACCCTTCTCCTACCTGCCTGTCCTCTGATTCTCCACCCACTTCTACGGTGCAGTGCATAGGTCAAAACAGTTACTTTATTTACATCATACAGAGAACATTTCCACCACATTCCTGTCTCCTTTGTGTGTGCTTGTGTGTGTATGTGTGAGATGTGTATGTGTGTACATGCATGTTCATGTGGAGGTCAGCAGTTGACATGAAGTATCTTTCTCAGTTGCTCTATACCTTTCTTTTTTCTGAGACAAGGTCTCTCACTGAACTCGGAGCTCATTAATTTGACAAGCCCAGTGGGCTAGCAAGCCCAAAGGTCTTTCAGTCTTTGCCTCTCCGTGGATTACATGCACACATAGCCATGCCCAGATTTTATGTGTGTGCTTGAGTTCCGAACTCAGGCCGCCATACTTGTGCAGCATGCTTATTACCACCGAGCCATCTTTTCAGTTCCAAGAATTCCTTTCTTCGGTGTCCTTGGTCTCCTGCTCATCCCCTACCCCCCACTGATGGTGTCTTACCCATCTTTATTTTCCAATACCTGGCACACATAGCATTTCTAACATGCTTGGGACATATAAGTGAAAAAAATACACATGAAGAGTCAGTGTTAAGGGGGTCTCAGTAGAGAAAAATGAAGCCAAAAAGATTGTTGAATGTGCCTTTAAATCTATGAGATAGCTGAAGGACATTTTAGGCCTTGATACATACTTTACAAAAAGTGAAATAAGGCACGGGAATGCAAATGTAGCCAGAGTGTCATTCTTGTCATGCCCATCTCTGCCTTCCGAACAAATTTAATTTCTTTACAATCTGACAAGGTCCATCTCCAAAGCTGGGTATGCTGGGTATTGTATCAAGGGAGTTTGTGTATTCCTGGGGATGCTGTTGGCAAGGGGTGTACCATCCATATCCAATGGATGCTCAAGTGAATACTGTTGGGTCTTTTCCTATTTTTGTGTCTGCTTTGGAATCTGGTGGGCAACTTTTACCTTTGACTGTCTCTATGAGTCTGAGACCAGTGGTGCAGCTGTTCAGAGCGGCCTAGCTTGTGGAAGACTACAGAGGGTGGACAGACCCCCTCTTGCCATGCCTAGGCCCAAGATCATGGAGATGAATCCCAGTGAATTGAAATCTGTGTTGGTTTATCATCTGACTGGCAGTAGAAAGGATTTATGAACTGACAAAACAAAAAGTTTCCATTGCTTAGAATAGTCACAGATCTTTGTTGTGCCTTGGATGGAGAGCTGAGGACACTGCCCACATGTGTACAGAGCCTGGAGGCTGTCACCAAGTGTGTGGAGTGAGCCTGCACAGTCTAGTGCCCACCTTGGGACAGCACTGAACTAATCTTTTGTTTTTTCATTGAACTCTTGTTTTTTATTATATATTTTTAATTAAAGCATATATACACACATATATAATTAAAGTGTATACACACATATACCACACACACACACATACACACACACACACACACACACACACACACACACACACACGCACGCACGCACGCACACACGCACGCACACACACACACATACATAAATTGTGTGTGTTGAAACCCTAAGTTACCTGGAAAGTAAGATGCATGGATGGTGCGGTGGGACTTACAGGCAGCTGTATCCTTAAGAGTGATGACAGTGACTTTTGGTATGTAG